>OZ030016.1:11020210-11317710 GCA_964023405.1 Apodemus agrarius
AAATGATGACTAGTTGGGGCACTGTCTCCCTCATTAAATGGTAACGTCATTTAAATCCCATTTATATGTGCATATATTTTAGGAAGTTTCTAAAGCAAGTAGGTTGCTTTACAGGGTCTCACAATATAGCCATGGCTGACCTCAAGGTTGTGATTCTTTTGCCTCAACTTCCTTAGTTCTGAGATTGTTAACCTAACCCAGTGTCTGACCCTTCTTCCTTTAAACAATGCTGGGTAACTGGACATGCTCCTACAGAGATGATACATTAAACAACAAGACGAACCTTTAAATGCTTTTTTATTGTCTATATGAACAGTAAAAACATTTCTAATGTGATTGATAATTTAGGATAACATAGGGCTACTCCACAAAAATAATTAATAAACTAATTTAACATTACTGCTAGAAAAGTAAAACCTAAAATGATTTCCAAAGACACACTAGAAAATGGGTGGAAATAGCATTTATAAGTGGCTTTTATGTTCCATTATTTTTCTCTAAAACCTAGTCTGACTTTGTTCCCTTCTGGTCCTCACTCCATGCCTTCTATGTACCAAGTATTGAAATTCCAAACAATACTTTTCAAAGTTATTCAAGAATTATCATAAATGAAGTGGAAAATCCACTAGAATTGCATGTCACATAAAATCTCACTTAAGGGGAAAATACACATACCAAACCCTTTAAAAAATTTTTTTAACAGTGGAAATAAAAGGGAATTTTTCATTAGTAATTTGTGGAATGATTAAAAAGTTATTGCTCTTGTATGAGTAAATATTATGCAGCCTTTAAAAAGACTGAGGCAGATTTATTTGAACAAATTACATGCTAATTGATATATTGTTACATAGAAAAGCCAAACTGTAGACACACAGGAACAATCTAATCAATTAGGTAAAATTTGAGAAAGGCCTTCTAAATTTGTATTTTTAATTCAATTTCCAGAAATATTGGACTTGTGTATCAGTGTGAGTTACTGATGTTTATCACTGCAGTGGTGACGCCTTGTCTTTGGACAGACAATGTTTCTGGAATGATCGATGAGATGTCATTAGTCACACAGTGAGGCAATGTGACTGAAAAATATGACTCCCGCTTGTGACATTTACAGTTGTTAAGATTTATTGTTGCCTAGCCCATCCATTCATTCACTCACTCACTCATTCATTGACACATTTGCTAGAATAGCTAGGAAGCTGAGTCCTCACAGACAGGGGACAAGACCCTTCCGGGAATACAAAAGCTGGGTGGGTCAGAGAGATGGCTCAGAGGGTGAAATGCTGCCTGAGTAATCCCACAAATTATAAAAAAAAAATGGGAATGGGTATAGAGACATCCATTGAAAAACTCAGATCTGGGATATGACACACATTATAAAAAATGGGAATGGGTATAGAGCTATACATTGATAAGCGCAGATCTGGGACATGAAGTCTTAGATATCTTGCTCGCCAGACAGTCAAGGAGAATTGATAAGTTCTTGGTTCAATGAGAAATGCTGTCTCACAAAACAAAGTGGACAATGGTAGACAAAAATTCACGATGTACATTTCTGACCGCTACATGGTGCATGCATGGGTAAGTACACATGTACACAACATGCACATATAAATAAATAAATAAATAAATAAATAAATAAATAAATAAATAAATTTAATAGCCAATTTAAAGTATTGATAAAATGATAAGCAAAACTAGGTTAATCTGGGTCAGAAATTCTGATATTTTATTTATTGTTCATATTTGTTCCTAATAAATAAATCGAAAGCAAAAGGAGGAGGCTGACCTAATGGTATGACTAAGTAAATGACATACAAACTATTTTATTTTCAAATACATGTCTTCTTTTAATTTTTCTGCAGGTTATGGTTAAACTCATAGGAAATACCACAAGCTAAAAACTCATTTTCAAAACACATTCCTGACATCAGTTTCTGTTTCTTTTCTTTGAAAAGATGCAGTAAAGTCGGAGGGAGCACGTCGTAATCATTTCCTCTTGGCTGTATTCTCTACGCTTTCAGTCTTCCAGTCTCTAGTCAGAGCAAGATGTATGAGTGTAATTTCTTTTATGTTTAAGGAAAAATGATTATTGCAAAAACACTTTAGGAAAATCATTTTTGGCATTTTCCTTCTCCTCCCATTAGGCTACTTTTGCTTTTGGAAAATAAAGTTGCAGACATTCATATTTTGCATCTGGTTGAAAAAGAAATGCTTGGAAAAAAAAGTATCTGCATGGAAGCATCCCCTCCACGGAAAGCATTGTGCCCCCACACTCCAAGGTGTGAGAGAACTATTCCAGAGCAACCCCATTTCTCTTTTAGCTGAGGTAGACATTGTATATAACTTTGGTATGAAAACTAGCTTCAAAATTTTCTCTATAACAGAAAGTAACTTACCTGTGAGCTTTTTTCACTGGTGGCAAACTATGTGATCATGCCAATGTAAAATGAACTCGGTGCCATTTTCTTTCTGAACTTGACAATATTTAGTCAGTTCCAGATTCTCCTCTACTTCATTCTCTTTCATGGTTGTAATGAGAGAGACATCCTTCTGTTTTTAAACTGACTTATCGGGCAAGTGTTTAAGCCAAGGTCATGAACACCAAGAATGTCCGCCTTTGTAATGAGCAATGTGACACACATCGTTGCCATTTCCGTGTTCGACAGCTGTCCCCGCACTTGCCTTCACACACACTGGTCCCACCTTAGCTCTCTAGTTCTGATCCTAATGAAGTAATTGGGCCTCCAAGTCACTCATCTTTATATATGCCTGCATGAACCTGATTGTGAACCTCCTGCCCGGATTCCATAGCCAGTCATGCCACTATCTAGAAACTGTGCATAAAAGAAAGCTTTGCATTGGCCTATAGCAAGGCTACACTTTGTAAGGTAGGTAAATCAATTCCTGTTCTAGGATTTCAAAAATGACACCTTCAGTTTCAACTGGCATGACTTGGTGCCATAAGTCAAAATGTGACAAGAGAGTGGGACAAACAACTATTTCCCAAGGTTCCTTGATGTCGTATATTAAAAGGGCACATCCGATTCTTTTACAGTCAGTGGGCCAGACTAGTGCTGGGTATGGTGCATCGGATGGTGGTTCAAGAGTTTACACTCTGCGTTCCAATTTTATGATTTTTCTATAAACACTTTCAGTTCTTCACCTATTTTGATAACTAAATGTTATTTTCTTCCCATAAATTCCTGTTTTTTCAAATATGAACTTTTATCATCATTGTCACCGCCTCCACCTTTGCCTTCACCATTACCACTGCCATCATTTCTATTGTTCTATTACTTGCTTAGAGCAATCTATCATTCCTTCTCCTGTCCTGCTTCTATGTCTTTGATGAGTGTCCATGTTTTCCTGCATACATATCTTTGCAGCACGGTGCATATCTACTGCTTGAAAGGCCAGATGAAAACACTCGATTCCCTTGAACTGGAATTACACTTTTGAGCTACACAGTGAGTGATGGGAAGCGGGTCCAGCTCTTCAGGGAGAGTAGTGCTCTAACAGCTAAAGCATCACTTAGGCCCACTAGGGCAAACACCTGAAGGAAATCATTGTGATTATGCTGAGGATAATGGTGTTAACAAGAAAAATTCAGGTTTCACAATCTCTAAATCTGATGACAAGAGAAAATTTTCTTTTCATGTTCCATTATTAAACGAACATTTTTTTTCTGTAACCATTTGATCACCCAATGGCTGGGCAAAGAGAAAATAAGCAGAAGGTTTAGTCAGCCAGGAAGAGGAACAGGGGGTGGGGGTGGGGGGATTCAGATTGGCATTAGGAGGTGCGGGTCCAGAAAGATAATAACAATATTTGAATATCATGGGATGGGGTTGGTAAGTAGTCAGATTAGCATAGAAATTAAAACAGATTATTTAAATGCTCAGCTACTGAGGTGCAGCTTGAAATAAATCTTAGTTTCTCTGTGTAGCTATTAGACACTAGCAAAGACAAAGCAATACACATGGCAGATTAATCATCTGGTCACACTTATATAAAAAATAATTATTTTTTTCCAGAGAAAGCAAAATTTATTTGTCAAAATAACACCTTAAAATACCAGGGTAAATTAGTACATATTTTCTGTACTCTGGTTATAAATACTTCTTTTTTTTTTTTTGATTGGAATACAAGCCTTTATTTGAAAAGCTAAGGTGGGGAGAAGATTCACAAGGCACCTGTATATATGATTCACTCCTCCTCTGCAGTCTCTCCCAGGAGAGCCAAATTAGCATCAAAATATAAGACTGGGGCTATCCACACCACATCCCCCTTTCTGTCCAATTAAAAGACTCTTTTATCTCAGATATAAATTGAGTACAACTATTACCATTTTGTAATTTATAAGGTACAAGATAGACCTAACACCCAGTCCATCATTTTTGTCAATTAAATAGGACCTCTGTCATCTATCCTAGCTTAAAAGACTTAAAATTCTACACCTGACTCTTTCCACAATCGCATGTCTTTCAGCAGTTGTGGTGTTTTGTTCATTAGCATTTAAAAAATTTTTTTTGTATTTTTTTATTGGATATATTCTATATTTACAATTCATTTCCCTTTTTCTGGTTCTCCACCCCCAAAGGTCCCACATGTCCTTTTCCCTCCCCGTGCTCTCTCATCCACCCCCTCCCACCTTACTGTTCTTGTACTTTCCCACAATGATGTTTTGGTCCATTCTAGCACCAGTGTCCACTCCTTTCTTCTTGTGAGACATCACTTGATATGTGATTTATGTCTTTGGTGTTCCAAGCTTCTAGGCTAATATCCACTTATCAGTGACTGTATACCTTGGGTATTCTTTTGAGACTGAGTCACCTCACTTAGTATGACGTTCTCCAGCTCCATCCATTTCTCTAAGAATTTCATGAATTCATTGTTTCTAATGGCTGAATAGTACTCCATTGTGTATATATACCACATTTTTTGTATCCATTCCTCTGTTGAGGGACATCTGGGTTCTTTCCAGCTTCTGGCTATTATATATAAGGCTGCTATGAACATAGTGGAGCATGTGTCCCGATTGTTCCACTAAAAGTCTTGCTTCTTACAAGAGATTGTTGGTTCAGGTTCACTAAGAGTCTTAGCTAGGGTCATCCTCTTAGATTCCTGGGAGTTTCCATAGACTCAAGTTTCTAGCTTAACCCTGTTGAATTTTTTTCTTTTGTTTGAACTGTAATGCTAAATATTATCCCCCAAGGCCTGATTGTCACCAGGAATGAGAGAGTCTGCATATGCCCAAGTGACATAATATATAGCCCAAAATGATGCTATGTAACCTTGCCCTACAAGCTATCCCGCATTGGTGCATAAAGATGCCTATAATCAACAGCTGGAGAGAAGAGAGATAGGTGGGGTCTTAGTCTCCCAAAAGAATCCATGGGTTAGGAGTCAAAAACATGGCCGTGAGGGCTGGCCAATTGGAGTTAAGAGCAGCCCAGATGAAACAGTAAGTAATAACTTGGTGTTATTGATAGGAAATATTAAAATATCAAAGAAGGTAAATATCTCCCCAGGATTAGTGCTATTAAAGTCTTATTATAAATATAAAGGTTTCATGTGGTTTTTATCCAGGAACTAAATAATCAAACTCAGGGAAGATGCTACTGATTGGGATTGAATATATGTTAAAACACATCCAGAGATGCCCCCTAATTCTAGTGTTTATCCCAGTACTATCTCCCTCCATCTGCTCTCCACTTAATCCCTCCTGTTGTCCCCATCTGACCCTAGTCCACCCATGACACCTATTCTAGTTACCCTTTCCAGGGAAATGCATGCGTTCCCTCTTGAGCCGTCTTTGTTAATTAGACTCTCAGTGTCTGTGGTATTGTAGCAACAATATACGTTACAGATAATACCCACTTATAAAGTACATACTATGTTTGTTTTTCTGGGGCTGAGTTATCTCACACAGGATGATTTTTTTCTAGTTCCATTCCTTTGGCTGCAAATGTCACGATGTTATATTTTTATTTCTTGGTGTTTTTTACACAGGATGATTTTTTTCTAGTTCCATTCCTTTGGCTGCAAATGTCACGATGTTATATTTTTATTTCTTGGTGTTTTTTGTTTGTTTGTTTGTCTTTCATTTTTTGGAGACAGGGTTTCTCTGTGTAGTCCTGGCTGTCCTGGAACTCACTTTGTAGACTAGGCTGGCCTCCAAACTCAGAAATCCACCTGCCTCTGCAAGTGCTGGGATTAAAGGCATGCGCCACCACAGTCCGGCTATGATGTTATATTTTTAACAGCTGGGTAACACTCCATTGTGTAACTGTGCCACATTCTCTTGATGCATTCTTTGGTTGACAGACATCTAGAGTGTTCCCGTTTCCGGCCTCTATGAACGCAGGAGGCTAAGAGCATGGCTGCTAAGAGCATAGTTGAGCAAGCGTCCTTGTGCTTTGGTGAAGCCCAGGAGGGATGCAGCTGGGTCTTGAGGTAGAACAATTCCTAATTTTCTGAGGAACCACTATATTGATTTCCAAATTTTCTGAGAAACCACCATAATGATTTCCACCGTGGCTGTATAAGTTTACATTCCTACCAGCTGTGGAGGAGTGTTCCTCTTCCTCCACATCCTTGGCAGCATGAGCTGTCACCTGAGTGTTTGATTGTAGTCATTCTGACGTGAGGTGAAATTAGGTGTCTTACTAGATGTGAAGTTAGTGAAACTCTTTCCCCATTTAGAACTATTGACAGGGTCCCTGTTCTTGAATTATACACAGAAAATGAATTTTTTTGAAAATGCAGACTACTTAATCTATAATTAGAAGACTGCAATGAGCAAAAATAAGTTATTACCAAATAAGGGAATCTTGAAACCTTGAGTGTTTTCTAACATGTCTTTCATTTCTTCACCATTCCAGTGTACCTTTATCTGTTTCAAAGTCAAGATTATTTTCTTATCCAATTTAACATTGGAATTTTTTTCAATTGAATGTAAATTTAAGTGAAAGGCATAAGGAGACATGCATTAAACACATGGCATGTGTGTTCAGGGACAATTTGTTATATAAGGAAAAAAATTAAATATGTAAATCAGTTATATTCAACATTTAGACAAAAGTACATCACAGAAGCTCAAATTTTTAATAATGTCAAGTAATTAGACAATAAGATTAAAGTCCTAGCCACTCCAATTTTACATAGAGGATAGTTAGGGCAGACAGAAGGCTCTTGCACATACTGTAAGCCTCAACTTCCTCAGCTATAGACTGAAAGCAACAACATTTTAAAAGTTCATTTAGTTTTTTTCTGGGCAAGTTACTACTTCATATAATAATCTAGAATGTCTTGCAATCTAATATTTGTTGAGCAGTCAGTAAAAACAGACACCACATTATGCATCACCTTGAATGGTTTAAGCCATCCCACAGCTCACTGAGTGGCTGTCATCACTGACATCCCACAACTGAAACACAGAACATAGGCTTGCCTTAAACTCTTCTCACGAGGACCACAGTTCAACCATGAATCTGAGATATAGCTGCAAGGTCTATTATCTGTAGCATAGCATAAGTCTATATCTAATTATCAGAGAACAACTACAGTATGAAAGAATTTTCATGGGGGCCATGGTACAAGATTTGATGAAACATTTTTTAAGTTTGCCATTTAATAAACCCAGGATGTCTAAAACTATCCACAACAATAATAGAACTTCTAGGGGACTCAGTATCCCCAACCTCAAGCAGTACTACAGAGCAATTGTGTTAAAAACTGCATGGTACTGATACAGTGACAGGCAAGTAGATCAATGGAATAGAATTGAACACCCGGAAATGAACCCACAGAATTATGGTCAATTGATCTTTGACAAGGGAGCTACAACCATCCAGTGGAAAATGATAGCCTTTTTAACAAAGGGTGCTGGTTCAACTGGAGGTCAACATACAAAAGAATGCAAATTGATCCATTCTTATCTCCTTGTACTAAGCTCAAGTCAAAGTGGATCAAGGACCTCCACATAAAACCAGACACACTGAAACCAATAGAAAAGAAACTGGGGAAGACACTTGAGGACATGGGCACAGGGGAAAATTTCCTCAATAGAACACCAATAGCTTATGCTCTAAGATCAAGAATTGACAAATGGGACCTCAAAAAATTACAAAGTTTCTGTAAGCCAAAGGATATTGCCAAAAGAACAAAACGGCAACCAACAAATTGGGAAAAAATCTTTACCAACACTACATCTGACAGAGGGCTTATATTCAAGATATCCAAAGAACTCAAGAAGGTAGACTCCATAAAGCCAAATAACCCCCTTAAAAATGGGGTACAGAGCTAAACAAAGAATTTTCACCTGAGGAATATCAAATGGCTGAGAAACACCTAAAGAAATGTTCAACATCCTTAGTCATCAGGGAAATGCAAATCAAAACAACCCTGAGGTTTCACCTCACACCAGTCAGAATGGCTAAGATAAAAAACTCAGGAGAAAACAGGTGTTCGTTGGTGAGGATGTAGAGAAAGAGGAACACTCCTCCACTGCTGGTGGGGTTGCAAGCTGGTACTACCACTCTGGAAATCAGTCTGGCAGTTCTTCAGAAAACTGCGAATGATTCTTCCAGAGGACCCTGCTATACCACTCCTGGGCATATACCCAGAGGATTCCCCAGCATGTAATAAGGATAAATGCCCCACTATGTTCATAGCAGTCCTATTTATAATATCCAGAAGTTGGAAAGAACCCAGATGTCCCTCAATGGAGGAATGGATACAGAAAATGTGTTTTATATATATATATATATATATATATATATATATATATATATATATGTGTGTGTGTGTGTGTGTGTGTGTGTGTATGTATATACACACACACACAATGGAGTACTATTCAGCCATTAGAAACAATAAATTCATGAAATTCTTAGACAAATGGATGGAGCTGGAGAACATCATCCTAAGTAAGTTAACCCAGTCTCAAAAGAACACTCATTATATGCATTCATTGATAAGCAGATATTAGCCTAGAAGCTTGGAATAGCCAAGACACAATTCACATATCAAATGATGTCTGACAAGAAGGAAGGAGTGTCCCCTGGTTCTGGGAAGGCTCAGTGCAGCAGTGTAGGAGAATACCAGGACAGGGAAGTGGGAAGGGGTAGATTGGGGAACAGGGGGAGGGAAGAGGGCCTATGGGACTTTCCAGGAGCGGAGATCCAGGAAAGGGGAAATCATTTGAAATGTAAATGAAGAATATATTGAATTAAAAAAATGTTTGCCATTTTGTGTATGTAACAATGACTTTAAGACTATGGCTGATTTCTCATATGAAACTTCATTACCACACAGGGATTCCTATCTGTATTACACTATATTTGCATGTGGAAATAACCATGCACTGTCAGTGGAGAAAGCAACCTTCAACAGAAGCTGGTTAGATGTTTGAATAGAATTCTGAGCACTCATTGAAGTGGTTCCAAGAGTGACATGCTGTGATATAAGAGCCCAAGCTACATCAGAATCTCCAGGACTTAGCGAAAGGGTGGTAAGACCGGGTTTCATTCATGTGTAGGAAGAGAACATTTTCTTTGGATTGGTTATATCAGATAATATGTTTGTTTAAGGAAAAATAAACAGGTGGGGAAAGTTCTGTGTACCCAGTGGAAGGAAAGCACATCTGTGCCTACTCTATTTCAGCAACTGCGTCAGGACAACTCAGTCTTTCAAAGCTATCGCCCTCATTCAGTGGCCAAGGTCACTTCAACGGCTGGTAATGAGCTATATAAGTGCGGATCATATATATTAGACTGATGTCATAGGTGTTTGACACCCTGCCTTTTAAAAATATTTCCTCTGTTTATTATTCATGGATTTTTCAGTTTTCCCTTTGAGATCTAGTGGGTTTCAGCTTTTTTGGTTTTTTTTTCTTTTCTCATCTCCCAAAATCAACTGTATAGCATCCAAGTTTCCTACTGATAGTCAACAACTCTGATTACTTCATTGCTTAAAGCACATATTATGACTTGGTCGCATGCCTTATAAAAACACTATTGGTAGTACCTGAGGAATAAATGAACCTTTGCACCTGAAAAACAAGTTTCGGTCCTGAGAGCTTTCCTGAGGATGTAAGAGAAGTAGCCTGAAAGATAAAGACTACTGAGGCCTCATTTTATATGGAATTCACAGTAACACGACCACCAAGTACAACTACGAGAGTTTTGAATATGTACTTGGTGTTACTATGTCTTTTAACTCATTATCTCCAATAATTCAAAATTTGTAGACAATTTAAAAATGCATACACATAGCTGGGTGGTGGTGGCGTACACCTGTAATCCCAGCACTCTGGGAGGCAGAGGCAGGCGGATTTCTGAGTTCGAGGCCAGCCTGATCTACAGACTGAGTTCCAGGACAGCCATGGCTATACAGTGAAACCCTGTCTGGAAAAAAACCAAATCCACTCCTCCCAAAAAAAATGCATACACATTACCAATAGTGATTGGAGATTATTTTCTAGACTTCTTGCTTGACAAATGGCATGGCTTGACTCCAGCAAGTCTTTATGTTCTGGTCTCCTATTCCCACAAGTATATCAGAGAAACAAACAGACAAACATTGGTCCAGAGGACGAAAGTGTAAAATACATAGTGAAGATCCAAGTGGTGGCACCACTGATGAGGAGGAATCGAGCAAGCATCCTATGATGACCCACAGGTGTCATAAGGAAGAGCATGATCCCAGGATCTAAACTGGAAATAAATAATACACAAAATAAAGAACTGGACAGCCAATGGACATAGCTGGCCTAGAGGCGGATTTAACAAGAGAGGACAGAGATCCATGATTCATATCATGTCTTCCTAACACCTGAAATAGCCCCTTGAAACAAAATGCAATTGCAGTGTAATTTTGGGTGTTTTCTTTTAGATTTGTCCATGAATGCTACTCTTCATAAATCTTCTGTTCTCTTACAGTAGACATGGCTCAAGGCCAAAGCATGACATTTGGACATATACCACGCTGTCCTTTGGCTAGTCTTTTCCACAGAGGTAAAACAAATCTCCTCTGGATGTGAATTTCTCTGGCAAGAACATAAGCCCCATCTCAGAACTCAGTGAACAGGGATGCTGGGAGAGAAAACTCTAGGCTACCCAGCCCTGGCCATGAGTCACTTGCTTATGAACTCACACTGAGGGCACAGAGGGAGACAAATGTAAATTCTAGCTTTCAAAACAATTCCATTGGACCAGAAAAAAAAAGAAATGTTTTTTTAATCATTCATACAGTCTGGTTTAATTCTTAATTAGAATTAAACTATAATTATAGTGAAGCATAATGTAATATAGACAATGACTACAACCACAGGATATACAATTTAAAATAATATCAGGATTATTTGAAAGTATAACACATTCTATTCAATAACATTTTACTGTAGAGTGCATGAGCATATGATGAGGTACCAAGTCTAGTTTTGGATGATATCACCAAGTGCCGCTGGCTTCAACCAGAATTATTCTCCTCAGTCTACGGCCACATCTCAGCATCCAAACAGACAGGGTTAAGTAGACTGTGTACACTAGAAGTTTCAACTTCTGCCTAGCCTTTCTAATTTGGAATCCAACTTCGCATATCTATCCCTGTGTGGCATCCTGCAGAGATGTGCAGTTTCCATCTCAGGTAAATAGACACCCCAGTGGCAAGCGTGGCAGGAAAGGAGCACTTGTTAGTGACCCGAGACAGCCCATGCACCTAAGTGGGATAGAAAATGTTCTAGCCATAAGGAAAAAAAAAACCAAATTGAGTCACATTAAGATTCCATTTTTCTATTCAGTATCATAAAGAGAAAAAAAAAAGCCTTAACAAATGAAATGATACATACCACAGCTGCGTTCAGTAACATCGTGATTCTTACAAGCAAAACATTGGTGAGAGGACTCAGAAAGGACTGTTGTATTTACGGTTATAGCAGTCCGAGAGTGACTGCATAGAACGGCAATCTTGTCAGAGCGAGAGCTATGACTCCTGGGAAAGTGGGGGGGGGGGGCGGGCAGCTACGACTGAAGTGGCATACATGGGGTTGTTTGCTGTCAGTGACGTCGCATTCTCATTCAGGTTCACGACCAGGGGCAGATTCATTTGTTAGCAGTTTAGGAAACACAGCAATCCAAACACAGTTGTGAGCTACATGCTTTTAGATATATGCTATACTTTGATTTTTTTTCCAAATGGACATGGGGTTTTTCCATTTTGTTTTGTTAAGGAACAATGAAATTTCAGAACTACCAGGAAGTTACATAGAATGACAAAGGCTTCAATAATTACAGAAAGAACTGTTCCCTTTTAGCCTAAAACGACCAAGAAAACTTTTAAAAAGATGATATAAATAGTCAGGCTTCAATAACCAAAGTTAATAAATACCATTTACAGCCCAATTCTAACTTGCTGAATTGGAAAGGACAATTTACAAAGGAATGAGTTTCCTATCACTGAAAATATTTAAAGTATTTAGGAAGAGGCTGAGCAGCCATCTGTCAGTGGAAAGGAGATTCCCATATGGGAGAGCTGCACATCAAGATAAACTCTGTTCCTGTCATTTCTGGGATGTTACGGCATAGGACAGAGCTGGCATTCAACCCGCATCAGTCTGTCCACTGCCTCCCCCTCTGCTCCCTCCTTCCTCAGTCCCCCTCTCTCTCCTCTCCCTGCCTTAAACCTGAGGATGAAAGATATAATCCTGTAGTTTCTCTATTCCTCTCCACTATGGAAAGTTCCAGAGACCTAGGGCTATGATGGAAACCCTTCCTAGAGGTCGGACGTAAGATATTTTGTGTTTCATACCAACTCTGCTTACCCCCAAGTCAAAGTATTTAGAACTGGATGCTTCTTCTCCCCAAATAGTTTTCCAAGAATCTGGAAAATTTTGCCACTTCAGAAAACACAAAAAATATGCGAACAATTTTTCTTGCTAGATAACTTATGAAATAATTAATACCTGATTACAGATGTCAGGGTGGTATGCAGCATCCTCTAAATGACATCTGCAGCTCTTGGGTACAAAGAGACCCGGATTAAGGTGGCAACCAAAAGCTATCCCATTCCCGTTGACGTATGCACTCTCAAATAGTTGAGACGCCTTTTTATCTGATTTATTTTCAACAATTTTAGCAAGATATGATGCCACTGAGAGAAACAAAGCACCTTACCAATATCAAGCACAGTCCACTGCATATGAAACGGCCCACCCAGAAGTGGACATTATTAATAAAAGCAAGGCAGTCATCACTGGGTTTACCCTGTGAGGGAAGTGAAAGATTGATGTGGGGAGGGAGAGAACAGAGGCTTTGTCCAAGAAGGAAACCTGCCTTATACACAGAGCTCTGGCA
Source organism: Apodemus agrarius (assembly GCA_964023405.1). NCBI lineage: Eukaryota > Metazoa > Chordata > Mammalia > Rodentia > Muridae > Apodemus > Apodemus agrarius. The sequence continues at coordinate 11,033,566 of OZ030016.1, forward strand.
ATCCACACTCGAGAAATCAATAATTTTGGAAATTAAAGTAGGTCTAAGACAAGGAAATCAATTGCAAATATACCCTACCATATAAGAGAATTATCAACAGATAACCATTTCTCTCGGATGAACCAGCTAATGAATTACATAATCATAATGCTTAAAGAAGTGTTTCTTAGGTACTTTTCTTGCTGCTGTGACCGAGACAAAGAAAGTAGAGTTTAGTCTGGTTGATGGTTCGAGGGGGTACAGTCAGAGCAAGCCAGGTGAGCACATTGCATCCACAGTCAGGGCACGGAGAAGCATGTGCTGAGACATGTTATAGCCAATGACCCCCTCTTCCAGACAGACTCCACCTCAGGTCTGTCCCCAGTTGTAGAGGATGTGTTCAGAGACATGGTCCTACAGGACACTTCACATTCAGCCCACAACAAACTAAAGAAAACTCGAAAAAGACAGGCAGGTACTTTGGGTCTTGGGGCTAAATGGCAAATACTATTTCACTGGACCTTTGTCTAATGACAAGCTCTCTGGGTAAACATGATAACGCGAAGCCCATCAGTTCCATCAACTAGTTTTCCCTAAGTTCACAGCGTCCCTGCCAGCCTTTATGTTACCATCTCTTTAAAAAAGTATGCAGGCTGAAAGGACGCTACATATTTGAGAACAGTATGGCATTACAGAAGTAAATACAAAAAGAAAATTTTATTTTGGAGACAAGAGTGACCCAAAGAATGTAAAATGACTAAAAAGGAAATTAAAAACTACCATCTATTCAGAGGTCAAATAACACAACAGTAAGATGAATGAGCATCAAATAAATAATGAGTTAAAATTTTAAAAGAATGTAGACACTAAGAAGGCTCACACACGGACATAACATACACATTGCAGAGAGCGCACAGCAGAAGAACATGGACAAGCATGTGCAGTGCACTCCTAGTGTATCTAAGTAACAGCATCACAACTCTCAGGGAAAAATGGAAATGGATAATTAATCGTTATCCATTAACTCAGTAATTGCAGAGAAACCAGGAAAGTCCTGGATGCTAGAAACACTCAAGTTCTTAGAAACTAACTTTCAGATAACAATAATAATATTCCTACTAAACACAGAGGCTAACAATTAAAACCCCAAGACCAGAAATGAGTAACCTACTTTGGAGTAGTTGGCCAGTAAGTCCCCAAAGACACCAAAATATTATCATTGCTCTTGGTTGTCCCCCAGGACTTGCTAATGACACCCCAGACTTGAACAATATGGAGAAGTCAAGCAAGCACTAACCTAGAAGCGATGAAATTTATGAGAAAAAGAAGACCAATGAAAATACTGATTCTTTGGGAAGATCAAAAATTAATCATCATTAGGAGGGCTGCTCAAGAGGTTAGCAGTGAGTGGGGCGAAGAATAACAAGTGTGAATCCATTGTACATTTAAGAGACATAAAATATTAAGGAAGTTTATGGTAGCTTTGTGCAAGTAAGTGTCAAATTGCAAGTGCCGATCCAAAGCAAGTGCCCTGCCCCTCTGCCTGGTGTGACTATTGTAACTACAGTTGTAATTACTGATATTGAAAAGCCCCCAATATAAATTAATATAAAAAGCCAAATATAAAATGAAAAGTAGACATTTTTGAGGAAAAAAAAAAAACAAAGAGAAACAAGTTTTAGAAGACATGCCTTCATCTTTTAGGAACTAAAGCAATTGAAGGCTCCCCTGAAAATCCAAGCAAGTACATTCCTGTGCTGATTGTAGTAAAATGTTTGGTTCAGAGCCGACTCCCCTCAGCCTTTTCCACCCATATGAACAGATATCGAGACCTGTGGTCTAAAACTGGTCCAACCAAGACTGCCTGTGAGGACCTAACGTGATACTGGTTCAGAGTCTACCCTATCAAGAGCGCTTCCTAAAGTCTCCACTTATTACAGGTAAGGAGGGAGAGAGATCATGGTATGATTGCTGTGTTCCTTTGTTCCTGATACTGATGGCCAACCCCACCTGTGGATGGGATCTGGACATAGCTAGCAGTACTGTGTCTGGGTGGATCTCAGAGGGCACCTGTGGAAGATTAAGGACGGGGAAGACTGCCTTTCACACAGGGTGAACCAAATAGGAAGAGGTCCAAGGGGCATGCAATGTTGCCAACCTACCTTCCCTTTCTGAACATGCACGTCTATTGCTGCAGCTGCTGCCGCCCTCTGCTGATCTTATATAATATTCATATAATAATATATTAGTTACAGTTAATTATTTGTATATATTGTATAATACAATAAAAATGTACTCCATCTGCCCAGCCCTCCACTGTGACTCAATACAAGAAACTCTCCAGGAACCTTCGAACTTTTAGCCATGATTGGGACTGCTGAGGCACCTAACTTCATCAGCCTCTTCGTTCAGCCTTGCACCCTGGACTGAACACCACAAACTGTCCAGACTGGGCACCAGACTGAGAATGCTAAGGTATCCATTCGTCACAGGCAGAACAGCGACAAAGTTCTCAGCCGCTGCAGAATCCCGGTGTCCATGTTGGGCTACACAGACCCTATAGTGTTGACCAAGGTGATACATCACTTTTTTTTATACTTATACTTCCTGTTGAGAGAGAAGCCTCTGTAATATGCAAATGCTGCTGACCACTGTGTACATCAATCTCTTGTAGCATTAAATTACATCCAAGAGGAAACTCAGAAGAAAATCTTTTGAATATAATGTAATATACTTTTTCCTATTAACATAAACATCAAATTAGAAGTGTCTTATACCTAACTTTTTCTGTCACATTCATCACTATATTTTAAAATCAAATTAAATGATAGTTGGTATACATTTCAAAGATAAACACCTCCTACATCCTGCTTGTTGCTTTGAAAGCTGTCTTTGTCATTTTTGATGCCAAACTTCCTGATGGGTGATACTCACTAGAATTCTCCTATGAGCACTATTTTTATTTTTAGGAATTGAACCTACTTGTGGACTGAGTAGACATTTAATTCATTCATTTCTAGGTGCATATTTAATGCTTTTCTATTTTCATTTCTTATTTTTATCATTCACAATATGAAAGTCACTAGAAGTAACATCAGGCAAGTAGACACTTCCCCCCAACAATTTGTGCATGTGAAGAAAGAAATATTCATATTGCACAAAAACGTCATGATATATTTGACCCTCATTTCACATATCTCAACTGCAAATAATTCACAAATGTCTTTTATGATAGAATGGCAGCTTTTATAACCTAAGTAAATAAAACACTAACCTGCAGTATCTGTTTATATCTACTAATTTTAAATGTTACTGGACACATTCTATTTTGCCCTGCATTTCCCAGGGTTTGAAGCATTTTTCAAGTTACAAGTTAATGTTTGCACTCATATGTGATGTAGGAGATTAAACAGGTTTAGATGCAGAACCACTTTTTTTTTTTACAAATGCACATAAAATATGTTATTGTATAGATGTGCAATGTCTACCTAACACTTCCTCTACAGGGCAGCACTGTTGCCAGAGCATTCAGGGAGAGGGATGGTAGATCATCAGGACTCTGGCATCCCCAGTGGGTGAGCCCATCAGTAGATTCACGATCTGATGGTTTTGCTGTGGGTAGTGGAATGCAGTAGGTAGGGCCTAGCTATAGAGAGTAAGTGCTTCCAGGAACATATGTGGGATCTGGTCCCTGGTTTCTCCTGTTTCTCATAATCAATCTTACATCTTCTGTCCATGCCTCTATCATGGCCTTTGGCTGCCTTCTGCTTCATGAGAGGTATAGAACAGTAGAGAAAGATTACTATGAGCTAAAACCTCTTCAACCTACAAGACAGGATTTCCCTCTTTTAAGCCTGTTTTCTCAGGTCTACTATCACAGAGATAGAAAGATGCCTTACCAGAGTCTAGTGATTTGAACATACTAATGTTTCAGAGGGATTCTGCTGGATGGAATTCTTAATGATCTGCTTCCATAAAAGGATTATACAAAACTAACATCCAACCTTGGTCATGAATAAACATTATAAATTTTAGGGTTTACATTGGGTTTTATAGCAATAAACTAAGTATTAAATCTAGTTAAAGCTACATGGAGGAATTATTCTAACATTTTTGGAATGGCTCTGGTGCTTCCAGATTCAAACATCCCCAAAAAGTTAATTTCTATGACTCTTTGGCTGTGGGTGTCAACCCAGTCTACAATGACAGGTCAGGTAGGCAGAGAGTCCTAGAAGGACTTTCACTGATTTGCAGAGGACCCCTTACAGGGGTAGTTCCATTTCCAGAGAAAAGATCTGCCAGCATAATTTCCAAATGTTGATTCCTTGGCCACATTCTTTATTTCTTTATAAACACTTCACTAGACATAAAAATTTTTACTACTAATTGGTCATTATTAAAATTTAAATAGCATTAGCCTCTATGCTTGCACCTATGAAACATTTTTAAAAGTTCGACTATTAGGAAGTTGTTGATGCAGGTAGCATATCTTACATGTACAAACAATCAACAGCTAAGTGGCTCACTCTCATTCTCTGTGCTAGTCATACCTCCTAACGCTGAGGCAGAATACTTTCATAAGAACCACTTATGCGAGAAGGGATGGACTCTGGCATATGTCAGAGGTTTCATTCATTCCAACACAGGAGGTCATGACAGGGCAATGAAGTTCATCTCCCTGCTTATAGGTATCTTATTATACGTATGGTCAAATATTTCTATGTATACTCAAATTTATCTATGTAGGCTTTTAAACTTCAGTGCTTAATCATTAGGAAGTGGAACTCCTTGAAAGGATTAGAAGGATTGGGAGGTGTGGCCTGGTTGGATGAAATATATCACTGGGGGTGAGCTTTGAGCTATTCAAAGGCCATACTAGGCTGAGACTCACTCTCTCTCTCTCTCTCTCTCTCTCTCTCTCTCTCTCTCTCTCTCTCTCTCTGTCTCTCTCTCTCTCCCCACCCTCCTCCACTACATATGAATCAAATTATAAATTTTTCCTTCTTCAGTACCATGTCTGCCTGCTTCCATGCTTCCTTCCATGATGATAACTGTCAGAAGGACAAAACGGCAACCAACAACGTGGGAAAAGATCTTCACCAACCCCACTTCCGACAGAGGGCTAATATCCAATATATACAAAGAACTCAAGAAGTTAGACCCCAAAGAAACAAATAACCCTATCCAAAAATGGGAAACAGAGCTAAACAAAGAATTTTCACCAGAAGAAATTCGAATGGCTGAGAAGCACCTTAAGAGATGTTCAACATCATTAGTCATCAGGGAAATGCAAATCAAAACAACCCTGAGATTCCACCTCACACCAGTCAGAATGGCTAAGATTAAAAACTCAAGAGACAACAAGTGCTGGCGAGGTCGTGGAGAAAGAGGAACACTCCTCCACTGTTGGTGGGATGGCAAAATGGTAAAACCGCTCTGGAAATCAGTTTGGCAGTTCCTCAGAAAATTGGGCATGTCACTTCCAGAGGACCCTGGCATACCACTCCTGGGCATATACCCAGAGGATTCCCCTGCATACAATAAAGACATATGCTCCACTATGTTCATAGCAGCCTTATATATAATAGCCAGAAATTGGAAGGAGCCCAGATATCCCTCAAAGGAGTAATGGATACAGAAAACGTGGTATATTTATACAATGGAATACTACTCAGCAATTAAAAATAATAAATTCATGCAATTTATAGGTAAATGGTTAGATCTGGAAAATATCATCCTAAGTGAGTTAACCCAACCACAAAAGAATACACATGAAATGCAATCACTGATAAGTGGATATTAATGAGCCCAGAAGCCCTAAATACTCAAGGCACAATTAGCAATTCAAATGATTCCCAAGAAGAAGAAAGGAGAAGACCCTGGGCCTGAAAAGATTGGATCCAGTTTTATAGACCCAGAACAGAGAAATGGTGGGGGGGATGATTGGGGAATAGTTGTGGGGGAGAGGACTTATGGGACATATGTGGGGGGGGGGACTGGGAAAGGGGAAAGCCTTTGGAATGTAAACAAAGAATATAGAAAATAAAAAATAAATAAATAAATAAATAAATAAATAAATAAATGTTTCTACCATCTGGCACATTCTTTAGTTGCTATTTAAATTAATGAAATTCGGGCAAGAAGTTTTCCCTTTAAATAATGTATTAGTGAGATAAAATATTTTCACTATGATTTGCTCTAAATATTTTTAAACTTTTATGTTTCCTATGGGAGACTGACAGTTACAGAATTTATTATTCCTTTTGATTTTTAAAAGTTTAAAAGTTGTCATAGCTTCTTATGAACAAAATTCTGGTGAACATACCAGTTAACACTAGCTTCATAAATGAAGGTATACTTGAGAAGTAAATATCCCATGTTTTGATCTACTTCTAATGGGGGTTGGGAAGGAAAATAAATGGGAATGACATAAACTCAGGCGGGCAGCTCTAGAGCCATGTGGCAAATGATTTCATTACTATGTCCCTGTCCTGGGGCCAAGCACACATCTACAGACTCGCAAGGGGCCAATAGCTAATCTTTCCTGCCTGCACCTTCCTCAAAAGGATGCTTGGCTTCTGCGACCTCCCATATCTGTGACAGCCTAACTGACAGAGAGGAAGTAGATCCGGCACAATCATGTCAAAGCTCCCTTCCTTTAAAGCAGAACACAAACTCTGCAAGACAATTGAGTCTCCTATGTGATTAACTAAGATTGGGATCTGCTGAGGTCACATCTCCACCCACCTGCTTTATCTACATCATCAGGGTTTCTCGGGCCCTTACAAGTCTCAGTAAAGCACTAGGCTTTGCCTCTGGAGAGCCTAACCATCTAACCACAAATACATACACATGCATACATACATACAAACATACATACATACATGCTTTATACATTTATGTTGTTTTAATATGGCAATGTCTCATCATTGTAAAATGTTCACATTTTAGGTAGGAAAAGTCAGGCTATATAAAGTCAAAATGCATGCATTTAACTTGAAATAAGTGGTCAATCCAAAAATTAAACACAGATACTATGGTCACAAAACCTCTGATGTTTCATGTTTGTATTAATGTCCATGTATCCTTTTTGATCCAAAGATAAATGGATTAACAATGAAGGGATATTTAATTGTACATTTCTAATTAAGGGGACATTGATATGCCTTTCCAAGTATTGAAGAAACCTGTTTATAATGAAGATAAAATTTATGAATCATATAATTTCCACAATGGGCTACAGTGGACAAGTATGAATTCTACTGAAAAGGAAGTAAATGTCTCTCTGAACCCTTGTTTTCTGAAAGGGGGACACATTGTTAGAAGATAAAAAGGAGGGAAAAGATCATGTCAGCACAATGTAATTGGTCATATGCAATGCAATCTTATATTTCATAAAGATTTCAACACAGGAAAGGGGAATATTAGAAGTTCCTAATTTATAGCTTTTCCTGGTCCAGATTACAGTGGTTTCTCTCACTGGTCATGAATGGAGAGTTGTAAACACTGTTTTTATGTCAGCTTCAATAATACATACTTCAAAGCTCAAACAAGTCAGCCATGTACTGTATACATACTCACTGTCAAGTGGGAAAATAAAGTTTCATGAGGCCCCACCAGGAGCACCATGCAAAATGTCATCACAGTCTCATAAGAGTCTGATTGGATAGGAAATATTTTCCTTTTTTGCTCATGAAATCAAGAATACTTAGATTATTACCAACTGAAAAATTATTTGACTACTTATCCACTTAAAAGAGTTACATAAACCTGTAACCACAGAGATGTTTAGGAAGAGTCTATATCTTCATCATGTTTGTTTGTGACAAATATAGAGAGATTTGCACAAAGTGAAACACTGGTAAAGAGGGCAAATGTTTCCTATAGCAGCAGTATTATCTATAAAGTGTACTACTAATACACTTTATAAAATCCTGCCAATGATGAAGAATATATAGATCTCTAATAAAATTCATAATCATCACAAAGAACTCTTTCAGCTATCTTTTCTAAGGAGCTATTTAAATTTATATTCTAGCAAAAAAAGTTCTAATATTTTATGTATATTTCCTCCATAATTCTAACTTTAGTGGTTATAAGTATAATTTAGATAGCATATTAGTTATTAAATATTTAATGTACCATGCATTATGCTTATCTTTTGTTTCAAAACTCAATCAATATTAAATGGAGAATATTCATTTAAATACCACATTAACAAACAGGACACCATAGCTTAGATAAACATAAGAACCTACCTAATTTACATGTTTTCTTTACTTAGAAACCTTTTTATGATCTGTTGCATTGATCCTGATGGTAGTCACTCTAGCTCCAGACTCTATATGAATGCTTTATGACCTCTAAACTCAGTACCACACCTCTCATCCCATAAGCCACTCTCTCCCTACTGAATATTCCAAACTAGATCATGTGAATACTCTTTCACAAATCCTGCCACACCTTCTAAAGCCAAAGTCACAGCAAAGCACGTGGAAGCTGGGGATGTGGCTTAGGTATAACAGATGTGGGACAACGGGTTTCATTTTCAGCAAATGTAATATGGCTAACAGACTTGATCTCTTAGAATGCTAGTTTAATGTTTCTTCTGCCAATATTATTTCTGTCATTTCTTTATCCCACCCTTCCATTATCTACTTTCTGACAATCACAATGACCTCTCAGGGGAGTTCCCTGTCTCATCTTCATCTTTCAAATCCCAATACACCAGTCCCGTTGGCTCAGGAGTAAAGAGCAAATACTGTTCTTGTAGACGACTTGAATTTATTTCTCAGCACTGACATCTGAGAGTTAACAACTGCCCAGAACTCCAGCTCTAGAGGATTTGACTTGTCTTTGGCATACAAGAATACATGCAATCATATGCACAAACCAACACACACACACACACACACACACACACACACACAAATAAAATATGTGGAGTTAAGGTATTTGAAGATGTATGTGCTTACTCTTGTTCTGTTGTCTAACTGTGAGCCACATTTTTGAGCCCTACAGAGTCTGCTGTGTATTTCTTTACTATAGGTAAAAATCATTCACAATGATTTTGAAAATCTATTGTAAATTCAGTGGGTACCTTTCCAGTCCACATGGTATAGATAATCACTTAGAATCAGTGTCTCCTCCCAAGAGTCCATAACATGGCCAGCATGACAGTACATTTTTCTAACATTTCTTTCTCCCTTCTATATACTACTTCTACTAATAATCAGACAAAATCATAAATGTTCTATTACAACTTGAGGACCCTTCAGAGCCTAGTTTTGATCTGTATTTCTGCCTTACTTTTGGAAAAAAAATGTCTCCCAGCTGTAAGTCTTCAGCTATTATAAACTTAAGTTTAAAAAAAGACAAATACTCATACTGAAACATACTGATGACTGATTTACAGAAAATAAACCGAAGTGGAATAATGAAAAATTCAGAGCCAAAGAATTATAAAAAAGCGTCTTACTTTTCCAATATTCTCTTAGGGAAAAAAATATTTCCTTTGCTATGAAGTCTACTGGTAATTTCACATGCAGACAAGGCCCTCAGTGTTCCATGGATAGATGGAGAGGAAGAACAATAGTCATATTCTGATTAGAAAACCCAATTCAATCTAGGCCTTCAATAGAGGTATAAATAAAAATCAAAATTAGGCTCTGAAGGGTCCTGTAAATTATAATAGAAATGGTGTCAGATTATTAATAGAAGTAGTATCTAAAAGAAAGAAATGCAGAAACGTGTTGTCGTTTTCCCCTTTTAAATTGTTTATAATCTTAATCATTTTCTACCATTTTGCTACTATTATGAATCTCAATGATCATAAAACAGAAATCTACACACAGTACTATAATATATAAAGGTAGTCATGTTGTATATCCAGAGGACATCACATTATATTTACTGATTTTGTGGGGATGGGGTATGCATGTGCTGTGGCAGGCCCGGGGGTGGAGTGGGGTGTGTGTGGGTACTTGGGGCAGGCCATGGAGATCAGAGAATAGATCCAGCTGCTCAGCTCCTCCTTCCCACTGCGTGGGTGCTGGTGAGCCGGCTTAGCAGCAAGTGCTTTGCCCGGGGAGCCATCGGTCTTGCGTGCACCTGAATTACGTCTTTCAGAAGGCATCACAGACTGCGTCATCTATAGTAACTCTACATTTGAAAATTCACGTTAATTTAGTTGTATAATGTACTCACGCTCAGTTTCCCAGCACGATTATCTTCTTCCCTCATTGCCAGGGCTTTCAGGAAATTGTCGTGCAGCTCCTTTCCAGCGCTGGTCAGTGTCCTATAAAAACATAGATCGATCATGCCATAATGCCATGGTATCTCAGATTTAAAAAAAAAAAAAGTTTTTGAAACATTCTGAAGTCGATAGCTGTGCTTCTTTAGCCTGAATGATAATATAGTTATAACATAGAAGCCTAATGCACACAATTATCATATTCAGATCTGAATGTTTATACAGTCATATAGAGCTTTTATTTCCAAGTACTTGGAACCAGGTTTATAAATAATATAAAAACTCATAGTAAGCCTCAAGCCACACAAAATTTATTTCATTTCCATGTCCATCTTTTTTAATCTATAAAAGTTAACGTATTTATACTATAATTCAGGTATTATTTATTGGTAGGTTCAATAAAATCAGTAGGATGAAGCATTAATTTTCCCCAATGAGTAGAGATTCTCAAGAAAGAAAATGAATTGGGATGGCTTTATCTGATAAAAGAAAGTATCAAAATTCCAGAGAGAAATAGATTCTAAAGAATATCCTTAAGAAAGATGATTAAAGATAGTAGCTCTGCTAGATGTCATAGGCTACCAAATTATCCAGAGGCAGAACTAGGTTCTGTGTTTTTTGGCATTGCCAAAGGTCAACATAGACACCCCAAGCACTGCAGGTCACCGCCTTGCCAGTGCTCTTCGTTACTCTTCATACTTGACAGTAAGACCTTGTTGCTGAAGGCAACACATTCTTGTGGTACAGAAAACTAGACCTCTGACTGTTATCCAAGGGAACACTTTTTCTGTCCTGACTAGTACACACTTCTGGAAGAGGAATCATCATTCCCACCCATAAGAACGATGTGAGCTCAGATAATGACCAACCTGCAAGAGGTACCCATGGTGTCACAGTGACACGATTATTATGGAAGTAAGCAATGACTTTCTAATTGGATCTAAAGGCCACATGTGAGGTGAGGCCCATCTTTGACACTGTTAAAGAGGTTAAGAACTTGAGATTAAGTAGGCCACAGGCCTCAGGGGAACCTAAAATGAACATAATGTCACAAAGGAATGTCACTTTAAAAGACAGTAAATAGAATGCCTGATCTGTCCTCCATTCCCCAGGCCACAGCCCTCCCTGCATCCATGGAGGCCTAGTATCATCTGGGACAACTACATGGCATCCCCATGGCCCAAACCCATGCCTGCTTTGTCCCGTGGCATGCACAGCGGCCATAGGTCGGCCCTGTGCCCTATGGGCTCCACCCTCCTGTAAATGCCTCTATCTGCAATTCTGGAAGACTGCAGCCATCGGGGACCATGAGTTCTGCCTGCATTCCCAGAGGCCTGCTGTGGCCAAGGACTACCAGAGGTCCGAAGCCATCAGGGACCACCAGCTTAGCCTGCATTCCTAGAAGCCTGCTGCCAGCTGGGACAAACAGTACTAACTGCATCCCAAGAGGAATGCTGCAATCAGGAACTGTCAGCTCTACCTGCAGTCACAGGGGCCTGTTGCCATCAAGGGCTGCCTGGCCTGTCAACATCAAGGATAACCACATTTCTTTATACATACATACATACATACATACATACATACATGTGATGTTTCATTCTTTAATGAAATACTTCAAAATTAAAACAGATCCAGATATTTGTACAGAAAGAGCATTTGCATTTTTGCTCAGAATCCAGATTTTCTTTAACCGACATGTATGTCAAACATGTGTTACATACATTTTACTATATAAATTGGTTGGTATTTTAATTAAAAAAACTTTCAGCTCTGAAGGCAGGCAGAAAGCAGAGCATTTTGTACATAGTGTGTGGCGATGTGATGTAATGATGTCCATAGGGATGTCTGTTGGGATCTCAATGTCAAGGAATCTGACTTCCCATTTCACTAAGCCTTGAAATTGTTTCCTTGATGATACAAAGGTTATTTATCTACTTGATTAGTACTGACTCATTTTAGATTCTGGCTACTCATAATAGTTATCTATCTGAACTAGAAAATCTAATTGATAGAATTGTGGTTTAAAAAAGAAAGGTGATTCAGTTCTGAAATGTTCCATCTTCTGCTTATTCATTCATTAATTAATTGTTAATTTATCCTGTGAATATTAAAGGCTTCCAATTAATAAACATTTTCTTAGGGATTCATACAATGAATAGTATTCATTATTGCATCTCTGTAAATTTCTAAAGGGAGAATTGAGATATCATCATAATTTATAAAAAATGAGCCATAAGTCTATAACATAATATTAGAGTAACAATAATTATTATCATTAATATGATTGTTCTCAATTACAGTTGAGAATTATAGTTATAGATAATAGAGAGTAACAATGCTATATTATCCAAGGCCTCAGAATAAAACCATCATTTTCTTCCTCTTTCTGATTATGATGTTGTTTGTTCAGATGTCTGATATCAGCTACAGAATTTACATCGTCTATTCTGATCAAATAAACTCATATGTTTACATAGCATATAGGGGAAGGTAGGATGGGATAGGGAGAAACCAGGAAAGGAGATAACATTTGAAATGTAAATAAATAAAATATCCAATAGAAAATAATAATTTAAAAAAAATAAAAAATTAACAGATTTTCCTAACTCACAGCACATGTCAAATTTTGTGAGGAAAGATTTGTTGACAAAGATAAAAAAGTGAATGTATCTTTTACTTATCATTCCTTTATTCTGCAAGTGGCCTGCGTGGCTACTTGTCTCTGAGAGCCCACTGGGCTCCTGCTCTGGCCTCTGTGGAGAAGCAACCTGAGTGTCTGCTTTCAAATGTCGACCACTTGTTATGTTTCCAAGTTGAAGGCCCTTCAAAGAAAAATCTTTGAAAAATGATTTTGCTTTAAATAATTTAGGAAGAAGAAATAAACTATTGTGAATGTAATAAATGATTAACATTCAGACACTCCTGCATTAATGTTCAAAACAGTTGCTTAGAGGAAGTAGGGTTACCGAAAAGAATTCAGCTGTGACACTCCTATTAAAGCAAAATGCAGTGCCCTTTCTTTGTATAGAGTGAATTCATTATTATCTGTCAAATAAATGCACTTATAGTCAAATTCTATTTGTAAACAATATTTATTGTACTTATTTAAACTTAGGATTCTGGATTTCTTTAAAGAATCTTAAATACAAAACTGTAATTTTGGAAGAAGTTATATTTTTAAGATTTATATGTGGTTTCTGTAATCATATACAAACACAATTGAACAAATGTTACATTGTGAAAACAAAATTATTTGCATGTTAATAAAAAAGGTCCAATTTCCTGTTGGATTTTTTAAGGATAAAAATGTGTAAAACACCAAGAGTACATTGATTATTGGTAAATTTCACAAGGAAAAGAGAAAAAGAACACACAATAACTCCTGATGTGGAAGAAAAACAAAAAGCTAATTATGTCATTTCAGAGTTACACAATGTATACTTAATCAAATATAACTTGAGACTGACAGCAAAAGTAATCTGAATAATTTATGATTCTTGTTTTCATATATTTAGAGAGATTTATCTTACATGTTACAACATGTTTTCTTATTAAATATTAATGCAGAAGTGTCTGAAGGATAACCACATTTCTTTTTTTTAAGATTTAATTATTTTATTTATTTATGTGAGTACACTGTAGTCATCTTCAGACATACAGAAGAAGGCATCAGATCTCATTACAGATGGTTGTGAGCTACCATGTGGTTGCTGGGAATTGAACTCAGGACCTCTGGAAGAGCAGTCAGTGCTCTTAACCACTGAGCCATCTCTCCAGCCCCGGATAACCACATTTCTAAAGACCAGTGTAAGAACACACTCAACAAAAGCCAGGGCAATAACTGGGTATTACCAGAACTCAACTACCCTACTATAGCAAGCCCTGAATATCCTAACACAATTGAATCACTAGAAACTGACCTTATATCTAATATTATGATGATAGAGGCTATTCAAGAAAAAAAATGAACAAATTTAAAGAAATGCAGGAAAATGCAACCAAACAGTTAAGATTTTTAAAGCAGTAACAAAACAATAAAATAAAATAAAATAAAATAAAATAAAATAAAATAAAATAAAATAAATATGGAAAAATACAATCAAATGGGTGAAGAAAATGAATCAAACTATTCAAGACCTGGAAAAAATGGAAATAGATGCAATAAAGAAAATACAAACAGAGAAAAATCTGGAGATGGAAAAACCAGGAAAAAGATTGGAGCTACAGATGCAAACATAACCAACAGAATACAGAAGATAAAGGAGAAGTCTCAGGAATAGAAAATACAACAGAAGAAATCATTATATCAGTCAAAGAAAATTCCAAATCTAAAAAGTCTCTAACACAAAACATCTAGAAAATTTGGGACATTATGAAAAGACCAAACTTAAGAATAAAAAGCATAGAAGAAAAGAAGATTCCCAGATGAAAGGCCCAGAAAATATCTTTAAAAAAAATCATAGAAGCCAGGTGGTGGTGGCGGTGGCGCACGCCTGTAATCCCAGCACTCTGGGAGGCAGAGGCAGGTGGATTTCTGAGTTCGAGGTCAGCCTGGTCTACAGAGTGAGTTCCAGGACAGTCAGGGCTATATAGAGAAACCCTGTCTCGAAAAAACCAAAAAAAAAAAAAAATCATAGAAGAAAACTTCTCAGACCTAAAGAAAGAGGTGGCTATAATATACAAGAAGTTTACAGAACATCAAATAGATTGGACCAGGAAAGAAAATCCTCCACCACATAATAATTAAAATACTAAATGTAAAGAATAAAGAAAGAATATTAAAAGCTGCAAGAGGAAAAGGACAAGAAACATATGAAGGCAGACCTATCAGAATTACACTCGGTTATTAAACAGAACCTAAAAGCTAGAAGGGTCTGGGCAAATATCTTACAGACCCTAAGAGACCACAGATATCAGACCCCACTACTATGAACAGCAAATTCTCAATCTCCATAGATGTAGAAACCAAGACAAAGCCAAATGTAACAATCTCTTTCACTAATCCAGCCCTACAAAGGATACAAAAAGGAAAACTCCAATACAAAGAGAGTAGCTATATCCAAGAAAACACAAGAAATGAGCAATTGCACACCAGCAAAACCAAAAGAAGAGAATCACAAACACACACACAGTCACACACACACACACACACACACACACACACACACACACACACTACCATCACCAACATCAAAGTAACAGGAACTAATAATCATTGGTAGTTAATATTTCTAAACATCAATGGACAAAAATTCCCCAGTAAAAAGACACAGGCTAACAGAATGGATCCATGAACAGGATCCATCATTCTGCTGCATACATACAAGAAACATGTTGGCAACAAAGACAGACATTTCCTCAAAGTAAAGCTCTGGAAAAGGTTTCCAATCCAACAAACCCAAGGAGCAAGGTGGAGTAGCCATTCTAATAGCCAATAAAATAGACTTTCAAATAAAATGAATCAAAAGAGACAGGAAAGGATGCTACATACTCATCAAACGAAAAATCTGCCAAATTAACAGTGATAGACTTAAACACCAGACTCTCACCAATTGACAGTGCATCTTGACAAAAACTAAACAGAAATAATGAAATTAACCGACGTTATGAATCAAAAGGACTTAATAGACATGCACAGAACTTTTCACCCAAACACAAATATACCCCCCCCAAAAAATATACTGTTTCTCAGCACCTCTTGGATTCTTCTCAAAAATTTACACTCACAAAACGAGCCTCAACAGGTAAAAGACAATGAACTAATGCCTTGTGTTTTATCAGATCAGCATGGGTTAAAGCTGGACATCCACAACAACAGAAACACAGGAAAGCCTACACTCTTGTGGAAATAGAACAACAATTAACAAATGGGACCTCATGAACCCTAAAAGCTTCTGTAAGGCCAAGAACACTTTCAACAGGGCAAATTGGCAACCTACAGAATGGGAAAATATCTTCACCAACCCTACATCTGACAGAGAGCTAATAATCAAATTATTAAGAAGTTACACACTAACAAACCAAATAACCCAATTTTAAAATGCTATATGGAGCTAAACAGCAAATTCTCAACAGAGGAATATTGAATGGCTGAGAAGTGTTCAATATCCTTAGTGACCAGGGAAATGCAAATCAAAATGAGCCTGAGATTCTGTCTTATACCTATCAGAATGGCTAAGATCAAAAACTCAGGTGGCAGCACAGGCTGGCAAGGATGTGAAGCAAAGGGAACTCCCCTCCATTACTGGTAGGAATGCAAACTGGTACAACCACTCTGGAAATCAATCTGGAAGTTTCTCAACAAAATTGTGAATAGTTCTACCTCAAGACCCTGGGGTCTTAGTAATAGCTAGACTCTAGAAACAACCCAGATGTCCCTCAACCAAAGAAAATTGTGGTTCATTTACATAATGGAACACTGCTCAGCTGTTAAAAACAATGGCAGCATGAAATTAGCCGGCAAATAGATGGGACAAAAATAAAAAAACAAACAAAAAAAAAACCCCAAAAAACAAAAAAAACAACAAAAACAAAACAAAAAAAAAACATCTTGAATGAGGTAACCCAGACCTAAAACGACATGCATTGTATATACTCACTCGTAAGTGAATATTAGCCATAAAGTACAGAATATACAAGCCAGAATCCATAGACCTAAAGGAGTTAAATAGCAAGAGGAACTAAAGGAGGGTGTCTGGATCTCACACCAAAGGAGAAAGAAAATAGTCATAGGAGGTGGAAGAGACTGGGTGGGAGAGGGGCTGGGGAAGGAAACAGGGCAGGATGGTGGATCAGGTATGGGAACAGCAGGGGAGAGAGGGCCAGCAGATTGGCACCTGCTGAGGCGCTTCCTTAGGATGTGCCAGGGACTTGGGAGGAGGGAGGCTCCAGAGAGTCTATGAGGATGACTCTGAGACTCATAGCAGTACGGGATATGGAGCCTGAAGCAGCCACCTCCTGTAGCCAGGCAGGACTCCTAGTGGAGGCATAAGGACACCAACCCATCCACAAAACTTTCGACTCAAAATTTGTCCTGCCTATAAGAAGTGCAGGGACAAAGATGGAGCAAGGACTGAGGGAATGGCCATCCAATGACTGTCCCACCTTCAGACCCATCCTATCCCATGGGCAAGAACCAATCCCTGACACTATTAATGATATTCCATTATGCTTGGAGACTGGAGCCTTAGCATAACTGTCATTTCAGACACTCCACCTAGCAGCTGATTAAAACAGATGCAGAGACCCACAGCCAAACATTAGATGAAGCTTGGGGAGTTCTGTAGAAGAGCGGGGTTGGGGGGGAGGAGATTGAGGAACCGGGAAAGGATAGGAACACCACAGGAAGACCCAGAATCAACTAACCCAGAGCCTTGGGAGCTCCCAAAGACTGAAGCATCCCAAAAGGCACATACATAGATTGAACCTACCCACACGCATTAGCAAATGTACAGCTTGATCTTCATATAGGTCCCCCAACAACTAGAGCAGGGGCTGTCCCTGACTCTGTGGCCTGCTTCTGGATCCTGTTCCCCTAGCTGGTCTGCTTTGTCTGACCTTAGTGGGAGAAGATCTGCCTAGTCCGGAAGTGACCTGATGTTCTAGGGTGGGTTGGTAACCAAGGGAGACCTTCCTTCCCTCAAAGGAGAAGGGAAAAGGGAAATGAGATATGGTCAGTCTGTGAGGGGGACTACCAGGTGAGAGGGGCTGCAATCAGGATTAAAGTGAATGAATGAATGAATGAATGAATGAGGTGAACACACTAAATGACATATTGCTGGATCCACAGTTGAGCACATCACACAACCCTCCTCAGAAATACTGTAGATGGGAGATGCACCATTGGAAAATAGGTAGAAAGTAAGAAACCGGAATGATCAGCCCCCAAATGGATGTCCTAATCACACCCCTACACTCAAAGTCCAGTGATCTATAGAGCACAGGGCAAGAAGATGGAAAATCGAGAGGTGGTGGATGACTCAAGGAAACAACAGTGTTTTCCAGATACAATGGGCAGATGCATACTCTAATTCACATATACTATGACAGTATGCACAAGATCTGAATAAGTCAGACCAAATCTCACCATAAAGAGGGAAGTGGCACAAAGACCCACCTCTGGACAAGAAGCTATTTACAACTCACAGTTTCTAAGAGAGAGAAATTTAGTTTTTTAATGTAATGGTACTTGGCATAATAACCACAAGCCAGGGCAGGCAGGTCATAAGACTACAAATATTTGAATCCATGGATTAAGCAGTCCGTGGCTGTTTAAGACAAAGAAAGAGCATGAGGTTGTATAGGTAGGAATATGAGGGAGAACGTGGGAGGTGGGGGAGGGGGCAAATATCAAAGTATATTGTATAAAAGTATCGAGTAATAACTAAAATATTAAAAATGAAAGAAAGGAGAGATCACGGAGGACTGGAGAGAGTTCAGCTGTTAAGAGAACATTTGCTGTTCTTCTCAAGGACCCTGGTTCAATTCCCAGCACGTACATAGTGTCTCACAGCCATCTGTAAATCAAGTTCCAGGGTAGTTGGATGGCTTCTGGCCTCCATAGGAACTAGGCACTCAAAGGGTACACAGATGTACATGCAGCCAATATATATATATATATATATATATATATATATATATATACATATATATATATATATATATATAATTTTTTAAAGTTTGATAAAGATCATTGTAGCAACACTGAACCAAAGAATGAAAAGTTGAAGACTGTTTTATGAAAGAATAAACCTTTCACAAGGCAATTTTCCATGTATTCAGCCAACATTTTCATTGTGCTTCTATTTTTAATCAGGAGCTTTATCAGGGTGCAGAGGTCAGGAAAGCACAGTTCCTGCTCCTAGCTTGCCTGTGGTCTCACGGAGGTGAGCAGGCGTGTAAACAGAGTAATGACAACTATCAGTAGAAATATGGTGAGAGCATCAGAGAAGTTCATGAGAAAATATGCTATCCTATCAAGGAACATAATTTATACTCAAAGTAGTTATGCTTAAACTGAATGCTGAAAGATAAGCCTATTAGTCACTGGGGGTGGTGGTCAGGGAGAAAAATACTTGTAATTTCAAAGAAGAAAAGGAATACAGAAGTAAGGTTTAAAGGCAACTTCGGGTAACACCAAGGTGCACACAAAGTAAATGCAAAAAAAAGGGGGGGGGAATAAACCACATAACAATAATAAATGATAGGATTTTCACAGATTAGTAAGGTTGTCCTGAAACTCATTACAATCACCAAGCTGTAATTCCACTCAGAGAAGGCTTCTGTGCTTCAAGGTTGCTTCATAAATGTGTTGAACCACACCTATTTCACACAAAGAAATAAGACTATTTGTGTTTTAGGAAAAATATTCAGCAGCTTTTGAGAGACATAAGAAGAAAAGATCAACTCTAGAGGAATTCACGAAAGGCGTGTTTCACAGTCACAACTGGAGAGAAGCGTTGGATGTATCCCAGGGAAGGATAAGCAGTAAAGGACAGATTCCTGAATCTAATAGATGTGATGGGACCTTTGAGACTGAGCAGGTAAAGGCATCAGTAGCCCAGCCTGATGACCAGAGTTCAATCCCCAGGACTGACAGACTGGAAGGAAAAAAATAGCTCCCCAGATCTGCCTTCTGACCTAGATACTTTGGTTCTCTGTCTCTGTCTCTCTGTCTTTCTGTCTCTCTGTGACTCTGTCTCTCTGTCTCTCTCTTTCTCTCTCTCTCTCACACACACACATACACACACACACACACACAGAGAGAGAGAGAGAGAGAGAGAGAGAGAGAGAGAGAGAGAGAGAGAGAATAACCAAGGAAACAAAAACAATTATGGGTAAAAAAAAAATCACAAGAGCCTGAGAATCAAGGAATTTGCTGTGAGATTGTGTCACGAAGTAACGTGAGAAGCTACACCCACGTACCCTCACCAATGCAACTGTCCAAACGTGATTGAACAAGGACAAATGTAACAGGATAAAAAATAATTATCCTGGGAATTGCCTGAGAAGTCTTAATAATTATTCTTGCAAGTTCATCAATCAGAACTAACCAGGTTATATTACAGAAACCAAACAGCCAACCACAATGGGCCCAAGTATAAGAAATTATTTCTAAGAACACTGAAACTACCTCCACTTTGTCTTTGAATTTGGAATAACAGTACTCCTCTAATAAATTGCAGCTTTAAGTTAACTCATTATAATCTGTAACTATTACTCATAAATTATATATATACATATATATATACATATATATGTATATATATAATTGATAAAATGGTTATCTGGTAAAGATACCCCATACTGATTTTCACAGTAGTTGGGCTAATAAATCCCACCAGCAAAGTCTACAGGTCTCATTTCCCTCCCATGCAGATGAGCCTTTATTTGTTGCTATTTGTCTTCCTTATGAGCTATTCTGACAAGAATGAAATGCAACCTTGGTGTGGGTTTAATTTTCACAATGAGATGGCTCAGGATGTTGAAAAGCTTCTCTATGGTTATTTTCCATTTACACGTCATCTTTTTAGAATCGTCTATACATTTAATCAAACTAGCAGTGGGTAGAAGAGGGAGGTGGAAATGAAGGGCAGTCTAGGAAGTAAATGAAGTCTGAATACACAATGTACTGGAAAAACACAATTCTTAATGAAACCTAGCACTGTGTACAATAAATATAAACCAATAAGAAAATTTAAATTAAAAAAAAAAGAATGGGTTCCATTCCTGCCCAAAGACAATTCTAGAGTTCTCAGGCTGCCACATGGTAAATCTAATCTTTCCTTCCGTTACTTCTTTGTCATTGTCTTGTTTAATTGTAAACCCTTAGAATTTTACATGTTATTTAAAGTCTAGTTTGTTCACCAATCTCAGTCCTACAACACAAAATATAACAACCATTAGCAGTTTCATGTCCATTGTTTAAGGTTACTTTTGATAGGACATATATGAGAAATAGATATAGATATGATATGAAATATATTTATACAATATATTTATACTTATATAATGTATTTATATGAATATATATATATATATATATGATAGATTATCCACTTGATTACACATTTTTCAACTGTGGTGGTTTGAATAGGGTTGGCCCCAATAGACTTAAAGTGTTTCAATGCTTGGTCCACAGGGAGAGGCACAATTAGGAAGATCAGCCTCCTTTTGAGTAGGTGTGGCCTCATGGGAGGAAGTGTGTCACTGTGGAGATGAACTTTGAGGCTTCCTATGCTCGAGCTAGGTCTAGTGTGGTGGTCTCACTCTCCTGTGTGTGGCTCACGATGTAGAACTCTCAGCTCCTTTCCAGCACTATCTCTGCCTGGACACTGCCGTGCTTCTGTCCTGCAGTGAGAATAATGGGTGGACTGAACCTCTAAACTGTAAGCCAGCCTCGGTTAAATGTTTTTGCTTTATAAGCATTGTGTGATCGTGGTGTCTCTGAACAACAATAAAGGTCTAAGACAGCAACTATTTTGTGGTTGTTATTCTTCCTTGAACCAGATATTTATGTGAATGAAAAGAATGGCCTGAATTATGTATGGCCAGAAGTATGAGACACTAAACTGCAGAAGAACAGATATGTGTACCATTCACAGACAAATTGGAATAACCAGAAACTGCTAAAGGAAAACAAAGAAGAGGGGGGTGGGGTTCTGGGTACCATGACATCAGCATAGCCTGGACTGATCCCATCTGAACTAAAAATAATTTATAGCTTCTTTTATCTACTATCAATTTTGCTTTGCTGGTTTTATTAATTCTTTGATGTGTCATATAATGTATTTTGATTATATTCACCCCCAACCCTTCCAGCTCGATCTCCCTATTTACCCCCAACATCTCATCCTTCTTAAAAAGTTCTCCCTTCATCCCAGAGAACTCCCAAATTGACTCATCAATCACCATTGCTTTTGGTTGCTTTCCAGATTGGTGGTAAAACCCCATTGTCAAAGACATTATCGCTGGTGACTGAACATGGATAAATCAAGTCAGTACTGACCAAAAGCTTCCTCCCTGGTGACCAGCTTTCATAGCACTAGAAGTTATGAGGCAGGCTGCTGAGGGGAGAATGTCTTCAACTGTCTTACCCAGCTACGATCTCAGTGAACTACAAAACAACCAGTGTGACAAGGTATGGCCACTGGGGAAAATGGCCATGAATGTTAACTGTTAATTTGCTGCCTGAAACTTCTTACCTATCTGAACGAAAGGGTGTTTAGGGGTTGGTTGGGAGACCAAACTAAACTTTAAACTCAAATTTAATATTAATATCTTAAAGATTCCTAGGAAAGTATTACTTACAGTTTAACTTATTTTTCACAGCCCACAGTTAGCCATCGTAAGTAGATGCATGATATAATGGAAAATAAACTAAAATTTTACACAGACTGGCAATCTTTAATTTCTTAGGTCAAGTCACCATCCGTTTCTCACCTGGGTCCATGACAGGCTAAGTATTCTCTAGGCCCCTTCCAACTATAAAACTTGGGGAAACAGGTATAAAGTATTAGCAAGCAGAATTAATCCATACTGTATGGGAGAATAAGGATCTATAGTTACAATGCTATATACAGAAGATAAAAACATTACATAGCAAATGGTTCTGATCCCATCCTGAAGGCTGAGAGCTTACAACTCCTCATCAAGAACAGAGAAGTAGCATGGAGAGAGGGTGAGGAGTTCCTAAGATCTTAACACGCAACACACTTAAATACCTAGTGTTTTCTTAACAGTCAGTGACCTGAGAAACTTTGCTTAAATAAATATTACAAAAGAATTTACTTCCTCAAGAAGTGGGTACATTACAAAATCTTAGGGTTGAGTTTTATAAAGGCAAATGCCTCGTCTCTGTTTACGGGCCACTGCACGTTCAAATGAGCTGAAAGTTATATGCGGATGAGTTAATTTTTACCAACCGTGTTTAATCATTAGCTAAAGGCATTTATATAATCTGGCATGGATGACTGTAAACATATTTTTAATCCTTAACAACTAGGCTACTGGTTATAAAGTTCAAATGTTTACACATCATATCACAGATACATACATAATTAGCAGTTGAAGAATAAATAACAAAAGGGACAAGTATGGAAAATAAAGAAGAAACTTATTTTGGAGAGTTAATTGCTTAAA
Source organism: Apodemus agrarius (assembly GCA_964023405.1). Taxonomy (NCBI): domain Eukaryota; kingdom Metazoa; phylum Chordata; class Mammalia; order Rodentia; family Muridae; genus Apodemus; species Apodemus agrarius. The sequence goes on from OZ030016.1 coordinate 11,056,937, forward strand.
TAGTTTTAGTGAGTGTGATTTCTTAGCTGGTTCACATTTTTTTTTAATGTAAAATCTGGAGTGTTTATAATAAGCAAACTTAGATTAACCATTAAGATATATTTCTATACAAAGGTCCTAAAAATTATTAAATCAGATCTGGTGACCAGTCTATTAGAGTAGGACTATTTTTAGCTTTTGAGTACTGCTCCAAACACAATCAGTTATTCACAAATCAAGGCTTAAAGAAGACATACTTCTTTTTCTATCAGATGACGTGAGACTCAATGGGGTTGGGTAACTGGGTTATCATCAGTTGGCATTAAGCTTTAAACCTGCATCTTGCTGACTAAGCATTACACTGTAATCCCCAGTTCTCTTACACAATAGAAACAAGTCCACTGGAAGAAACCAGTTAAATTGTGGGGGAGAAGGGTTGAGATGTAGAGACTTAACCTTGAGGTCTACATGGAAGCTTAGTCGCAATAACCATTCCAGTCAAACTGGGACTGTAGTTTACTACTGTGTCCAGAGGAGGCTTAATTGTTTTTAAGCTACTGGAATACAACACAGCCTGCATTTAATATTTCTAACTGGATAGCATTTACTTAAAAACATAATCAAACATGTCTATACTTTAGTTTCTTAAAATCTAATAGACAGTAATTTTAAAAGACTAGATGCATAAGAGTGTACTGTAAAAAATTTGTATCATCTTTTTTAAATTAGCAAACTTGGGACTAGAGAGAGGCGAGTGGCGGGAAAGCAGCTGCCTGGATAGTGTGAGTAGCTGAGTTTGGATTTCTGGACCCATTTGAAACGCTGGGCTGTTTATGTCTGAAACCCCAGGACAGTTTTTATTGTCATAATGCCATCAAAATATAATACTACAACTAATTATAGATATTCACATGCACGAGGTACTGCATGTAATTTAGAGATGTATATGCTGTGTGCAAAGCACACAGTCATGTGTGTTTGCTTTGTCACTGTCAGAAGCTCAGTAGGAAACTGAGCATGGAAACGGTTTAAGACAAGGAAAGAAAGGATACCAGCAGTCTTGTTGCAATTGTATGAGTGATGATTCCCTTTACCCTAGCTAGCTCCTAAATAAATGAAAGGAGATTATGTAATCCAGATTTACAGCACAATATCTGAGCAGTTATTAATCGATTCTAATCCTCTGAGCTAATCTGGCTACATTCTAGCCAAATCCCCAAGATACTTGCATTTTCAGTACTGTTCTCACTTTCTCTGTCCCACATGTATTCTCATGGTGTCCCTCGGACCCTCTCCACATGGTGAATCCCTCTTCCTCTTCCTCTCTCCCCATCTCTCCCTCTGTCTCTGTTTCTCTCTCTCTCTCTCTCTCTCTCTCTCTCTCTCTCTCTCTCTCTCTCTCTCTCTCTCTCTTTCTCTCTCTCTTTACCAATCTCTATCTCTATCACTCCTCCCCTGGCTGGGATGCGAAGTTCAGCCCTATTTTCTCAGCTGCTTAGTCACTGGCTGATTAGCTTTTATTGACAAATCAGAGAATGGATGGGGAACAACATTTACACAACACTGAGGGGGGAATTCTTAGAGTAAGCATTGCAATGCCATGTCCCAGATTGCAGCCAGATAGGGGCACTGAGAAATTAGCATTTGAATAATACAAGGATAATCTTTACAGAGTTCCAATAGTATCCTGCCCACAAAGGAGGTTGTGAGAGAACACGTGGGATGGTAGAAACACAGGGAGGAGACCTTACTGTTCCCATCCAGAAAATGTTAAGAGGTTGGAGTGATGTGATCAAACCTATAGCCTTAGCTATAGACCTGTACATCACTGTTAGAGAAACATGGCCACCAACAACAGCAACTTTTAATCCTCTTCTGTCTTCTATCCTGATGGAAGAGGCAGTGCTCACCCATCTGCCTACAGAGCCAAGACATTGCCTCCAGACTCAGAATTAATCTTTGGGCATTGTTCACCACCGACAAGTTATAGTTTTATATCTTTCCTGCCCTCAGCCACAGTCTGATTCTTCTAGACTCTAGCTCTTTCCTCCCATATCCCACCCCTTATCAGAAGAGCCTCTCTTTACAGCAAATGGAGACCATGCAGGAGATCACACCTGGATGCAATGCAGAAATGAACAGATCATGGGGGCGCTCAGTCCTAACGGATAAATCTACAGGGTAGCAGCTGAATCTATGGCTATGAGAACACTGTGGGAAAGGGGGGTGGAATGACCATACCAGGCAGAATATCAGGAAGACTGCTGTGCAACAGTATCTCCTAGAAATGACGTCATGAACAGAAAAATAGCAGTGCCAATGAACATGTTGCCATGGAGGGGAAATTTTTGTCAGGTCTCACCCCTAGATAAGAACAACAGGACAGCAGGGCGAAGGAGACTCAGCCTTACCTGGGGTGAGCTTTTTATTGGTTGTCCAATAGGTATGGTCAGCCCTGCACCCATCTATATATGCACAGGCAAAATGGACTCAGCAAGTTGCACATATATATTTTGCGCACACACACACTACTGTGTGTTTGTGTGACAATAATAGTGAAGGGAAGAGTGTCTGTCATCTGAAGGTGAGAAAGATATGGAGGAGCCCAAGGGAAAGGTAGCTCAGAGGGGCTGAGGAAAAAAAATGGAAGGGAGAAAAAGGCATAATTCTATTTCAATTAAAATTACATTAAAAAATAAAACTCTATGCTACACTCCAAATTCCTGACTCTGGTAAATAATTCCCTTCTTTCTGCCCTTCCTCTTTCTTTTTCTGGACACACGAATCCATGGAAAATGTGTTCTGCTCTTATCTAATGTGCAGTGAATGTTGCTTGAATTACTACTACAATGTATTAGCAGTCTGTGTTCCAGGTGCTAACCTTGGGAATCTGTGGGGATAAGACAGCACTCTCAGATGATCATTCCTTCAGGAAGTAACGCATGCACTTTATTCCTTGTGGATGGGTTGTTATAAACATTTTGGGGTGGGTGGGATCTAAAGGCAGATGCTTTCTTCTGGGTTGGTCTGAGATGTTAGGGATGCCTGATCTGCATGGGGAAGAACTTCAGGTGTTGTCCCTACATGACTGATTGTCACAGTCCTTTCAGTGGAGTGTCATGGTTACGTGTTCCAGGTCAGGAGTAGATTTAAGTGCCTACTGTTCTCAATTATGAGAATTGCTGGGGGTCCCTGAACCTGCTGGACCTTACCAGGTTTCTGTCTGGTGGCACAGTCCACTGCCCCACAATATATATTAGAAAAACTACTTAGTAATATCGATTCACTCTGCCATAGTCACTAGAGAGGAAATACTAATTCAGTCAGAACAGTAAATACTGGAAATGTTTGCATTTAAAAAGCTATTTAGTTTTAATTATTTTACAGTTCTTGCAATGGCTTTTATTTGTTTTCATGGAAGGGAACACAGAACTGATTCAATCTGCAAAACAGTGTGATTTCTCTACTGTTACTAAGAGAGGTAGAATAATAGGTGGGCTTGATGTTCCACTTCATTAAATGTAGTAATCAATTACTCAAGCCCAAGTTTGCATTTTATATGTTTCAAAATAACTTGAATGGAATGCTTACATGCCTTCAATATGTAAGATTATTGTGAGCAGTTAATCCTTCTACCATGATCCATTGAGTTTGATAATATTAATTCACGAAAATGCTTAAAATTTATTTTTCAAAAGATTTTTAAGAGAGTATTTTTATTATTTTGGAATTTTATATCAGGGTCTTGAAAGATAGCTCAGAAGTTGACACTGGTAGTTCCCCCTGTAGTTCCTGCTCTCTTCTTTTGGTAAAATTAGGGTCTATTAAATTTCTGAATATGTATGTAAACTCAGTTAAGGAGAACAACATTTCTGATTTAAAACAGTGATGTATAGTACTATTTACTAAATGATACTCCATATGGAATCTACCTCTCACACTGTATCAGGAAAGAAACCTAGTTTCTATTCTTTGGCTATTTGTATCTAGATACTTCCTTGATAAATGATAAAGATCATTTTTTGTTAGTCAAATAAATGATTTGAAAATATTAATGGTCACCCTACATTATTCATACACAAAATATAAGCTTTAATACCACATAGTTTATTGTTTGGTGAAATGAACAGGTAACAGTAAAAACTGCACTTACTGTTTAAGATTTGACAGGTGTGGACTCTGAGTATAAGACAAAACCCTTTTAACCACGGAACTCCAGCTGAAGTGTACGAACAGCAGTAATACTTTTTGATCACGTGCCCCGGAGACCACACCTGATCAAATATTAGCAGGAATCTTTCAAACAGTGAACAGAGCTACCAGCAGCAGGGCCCATGCCCTTTAGCCGGCATTACCAATATAGTTTTTAAGGTTTTTGTTATCTAATTAGCTTTCGACTAAAGCTGAAACTTCTAGAACAAAGGAGAGGAAACAGGAACCACCTGATAGTGCTTACTGTCTGGTCATAGTAGAGTTTGCGGTGAACTTAAGGCAGGATTTGTCCTTCACATCTAATATTTGGGCACTTATGTGTTGGTTTAGTAGTTGCATCTTTAAAAAATTTAGTACTTCTTATAGACTTAATGCCTCCCTGAGTAATATGGGAAGATATGAAAAGTGTGAATGTTAAGATAAGAAGAGGGGAGAAGAAAAAGAAGCAGAACTGGGCTCAGACTGGGACATCATTTCAGAAGCAAGGGCCTAGCCGAGGAATAGAGACATCTGAGCACGGAGATCTGTCCAAAGTCTCAACATGTGTCAGTTACTCCTATCAAATCAGCCAAGCACACATAGACATTGGTATATTAAATATAGAAAAGAGGAATTAAAGAGTTAAATATGGTGATTTGAGTTCAACTTCATCCAAACCACAGAGTGGATTCTGAACATATTCCAGTCAACATATATTATAAATGAGTGAATGCATGCACCTTATTGTGGTGTTTTATTGATTATCTCATATGCAGACATTCTTAGTACAGATTAAGAGCTCACCAAATGATTTTTGAATAGATCAAAGAACTATAATGGCTGTCTGAAGCAGTGCTGTGTAAAAATAAGAACAGATATTGATTTCTGTGATTATATATGATAATTATAATCATAACACCAAAACTGAGTATAATATAAAAGCTGATAATTATCTAGTGATCTGATAAAGTATTTGAAATGAGACTATGAGAAGCCCACTAAAAGTCTAAAAATAATATAATTTTACATTCATGCTCCAGAAGCCCATAGTGTATACCAGCAGGTTAAAGGCACTGAAAAACTGGGCCTTGATTTTACTTAAGCTGTGCTTTAAAATTTTGATTATAGAATTGCATTTTACATTTTCAAAAAGTGTCCATTAACATATATTTTCCCAGACTAGTCTTAGAGACATCATCATAAAGATTATAACAGTTTAACCAATAAGGTCTTCTCTTTGCTCTTTACCGAGTCCTGGGGAAGCAGTCTCTATATATGTAATAATAGGTGTGGAAACAGTTTGTTTCCTGTGTCTTTGCTACTAGTGTAAGTACAAAGCCCACACGTAATTTCTGTTAGACTCCAGCAGCTTTTTAGTTCAGGTCGCCCATTCTACTCCTTGAACAATTCAATTGAAGCCAGAGCCCACCAAGTATGCGTGTTTAAATGCACACACCTATGTGACTGTGAATGTGTGGAAGTGTTGTGTTACTTAATCCTCATAAAAATTTTTAACTTAGAACAAAATATAAAACCATAAACTTGTACTACCCGACTGTGACTAAGAACAGTTCTGAAATCTGAAGTAATTTCCTACCACAAGTCTCCCGATAAGCTGTTTTCTTAATAGAAATAATGTTTGGAATTCTTTCCCAATCCTTCCCTTTATCCTCCTCTTTCCTCTGCCTTCTTCTTCCCATTCCTCCTCCTCCTCCTCCTCCTCCTCCTCCTCCTCCTCCTCCTCCTCCTCGTCCTTCTTCTTCTTCTTCTTCTTCTTCTTCTTCTTCTTCTTCTTCTTCTTCTTCTTCTTCTTCTTCCTCCTCCTCCTCCTCCTCCTCCTCCTCCTCCTCCTCCTCCTCCTCCTCCTCCTCTCTCTCTCTCTCTCTCTCTCTCTCTCTCTCTCTCTCTCTCTCTCCCCCCTCCCCATTTATCTATAATTGTGTGTCATGTCCCAGAGCACCTTGGTGGCCACCATTGGACCTCAGGTCGAGTAGTACAACATTTTGGAATTTCCGAGGAAAGAGCAGGCAGAGTGCCACAGGCTGGGGCTACAAGCTTGCCAGAGAAGATAGTAATTCCAGTTGGCAAGTGAACCAGGCAGAGTAGCAGACTCCTGCCTGAGGCTCACAGACTCACAGGGGAGAGAGGGGACATGGAAGACCTCCGCATAGGGTTGCTGGGATGGGAGAAGCAGAGTGGACCTGACCTTCCCTTCCTGTCTGGCAAGTTCCACGATCACTCATGAAGACAGGCATTTCAGAAGCTGGTTTGTGCTTTGTGCACTTTTTGACCCTGCCTATGAACACGCCATCTGTCCTTGATTTCCTATCTGTCCTTGGCTGTGGCTCAGCCTCCGTCGAGCACCATGATAACAGGCAAATAACTTGGAATTCCCATCTCATGACACTAGTGTTCCTATAAACTCTAGCAGAGTCTTTTTATTTTTTCCTTATGTACTTATTTTTTGTTTTTATTATTAAATATCTATTAGCCTAAGTTAAATCTAGTAATGGCAAGAATTTTATCTTGCTTACCTGCAAACATGTTGAATAACAGGACCTTTCAATATGTGTTGAGAAACTTAATGAATTTTATATGAAGAACTTACTATGTCAGTTACTGTAATAGGCATTAAAGATAGAAATGTGATACCATGCAGGCCCTGTCCCAGTAGAGTCACAGGAACGCTGGGGAACCATAGACACTAGAAGGATTCTTAAGAAACATTTCCAAAATGGCAGTGAGGTAGACTCAGTTCCAAGGATGCCTACAGAAAATGGTGTCTAACACTACACCAAAGTAATTCATGGTTCTTTGGCTGACATGCAATGCTAACACATTTGCAGCTTTGATTGAAGTAACCCATCTGTTTCTTTGAAGAAATGTTTCATCCTTATATTGGTCAGAATTACCAACCACAATGAAGCAATGTGGAAACAAGGAATTCAAATAAGATTAACCATGTTTTTATGAATTACATATAAACAGAGAAACTGCATTGTTGCAATGCTAAAAGAAAGAGAGGGAGACAGGGGAACTACATATATAACATCTCATAATTTGGCTGTGTATTATCATGTGAAATATTTATTTTTTGGCAATATTATGTCTAAATCATATGAAATCATATGTCCAACATATTTCTTGGAAAAGGCAGGATATATTACAAAAGGTCTGTGTGGAAACAAATTTCTCTTTGGTAGCAAGGTTTTAATTTGACTACGAGAAAGATCAGAGCAAGAATGATTCCCTGGCTTCCCAAGCCTTCTGTGTGGTTGGAAGCTCTGATGATTATCAAAGGGGCAGATGACATTCAGCACAAGCTGAAAGGCCTTGCTCCATCGCTCCTGCTACTCATTCCAAAGGCTTACTGTATGCCACGAGGCAACTCGCTGCCATTTGCAGTGAAGGACATGGCTTCATTGCCCCCATACTTTAAACCTACCGTAGGACATGTATTTTAAACCATGAAAACAGAGCTGGCATACAGACGGAGTGGATGCTTTGTCCGTCCTGTGTGACTAAGACCAATCTACGCTGTTTGTTGTGCCACTTGAGCTGGTGTTTAACCACTCTCTTCCCACTCTCTACACACAGGCTTTGTTTGAGTTTCTAGTTAAATTGTTCCTTATAGTATTTTATCTCTGAGACACTGTGCTGTGAATAGAGTAATCTACATTTGTATTTGAACATTATAAGTTACCTGCAATGCTCACCATTGTTTCATGTTATTGGGAGGGAGGCTATAAGAAACAACTGTAATATACTGTTTAAACTATTCCTAGTTGTGTGTGTGTGTGTGTGTGTGTGTGTGTGTGCCCTGTAGGGAGCAGGGGCTCGCGTGCCAGCCTCGGCACACTGTGGCGGCAGTGCACACCTTCCACCTTTACTCAGGTCCCAGGGATCAGATTCAGAAGGTCAGCCTCGCATGGCAAGCACGTCACCCACTGCCAACCTCACCAGCTCCCATGTTTAATTATTTAATTATTTTCTATATTCTTTGTTTATATTCCAAATGACTTCCCCTTTCCCATTTCCCCCTCCCCATAAGTCCCATAAGCCCTCTTCCCTCCTCTCGTTCTCCAATCAAGCCCCTCCCATTTCTCTGTCCTGGTAATCCCTTACATTGCTGCATCAAGCCTTTCCAGGACCAGGGTCCTTTCCTCCTTTTTCTTGGGAATGATTTGATATGTGAATTGTGTCTTGGGTATTCAGAGCTTCTGGGCTAATATCCACTTATCAGTGACTGCATTTCATGTGTGTTCTTTTGTGATTGGGTTACCTCACTTAGGATGACATTTTCCAGTTCCAACCATTTGCCTAAGAATTTCATGAATTCATTGTTTTTAATTGCTGAGTAGTATTCCATTGTGTAAATATACCACATTTTCTGTATCCATTCCTCCATTGAGGGGCATCTGGGTTCTTTCCAGCCTCTGGCTATTATAAATAAGGCTGCTATGAACATAGTGGAGCATGTGTCCTTAGTGTATGTCAGGGAATCCTCTGGGTATATGCCCAGGCCAGCTCTCATTTTTAATTCCTTCATTTTGTTTTGTTAGAAAGAGACTACTTCTGCCTAAAAGAAATATTTAATTAATATGCATACTTAAGATAATTTTAAAATGTTTTCAACTAGTTGGAGTTGTGTCCTGGTTTTATTGCTTTGTTTTGTTTGTGTGTTTGTTCCAAATTCAGGAAAACTTCAAATCTCTAAATTCCACTTCCTAACTTAATACGTTTAGTTGCCACCAACAGAATGCAGGGTGAGCATAAGTGGAATTTGTGGGAGCATCTTAAGAAGCTCCAAGAAGTCGCACAAAAGCCAGAAAATCAGTCATGATCAAACTTCGGGAAATGGTCATTCATACTAGAGGAACAGCTTGGGAAGATCCCTATTCTCCTTGCACTTACCCAAGACACTCTAGGGTTCATGGACTCCACAGCTTGTACCAAACAAGGGAAACTAGATTTTGAGATATCTTCTATGTAAAAATGTTACACAAGTTTGTGGGAATTTTCTAGGCCTTAACAAATGTTTAATACAAACATTGCATTTATGTTAAAAAATATTTTAAAGTATTTCATTCATCATTCCCAGTATTAAAAGATTAATCCCTTCAATTTCTTGAAAGTTTTACTAACAGAAAAAAATAAAAACATGTGCAGCAGGGAAATGGCTTGGGGAGTAAAACACCTGCAGTGTAAGCCCAGAGACCCCAGTTCAAATCCCCAGTATCTAGGTAACATTCTCACATAGCTGGCAAGGCTTTATTAACCCCAGCTTTGGGAGACAGGGACAGATAGATTTATGGAGGTTCACTGACCCAAAGAGAGAGGCCTTGAAGGAGTGAGGAAGTGACAGGTAGTGTCCTCCTTTGAGCACGTATGCACATGCACAGTGTGTGTGTGTGTGTGTGTGTGTGTGTGTGTGTGTGAGAGAGAGAGAGAGAGAGAGAGAGAGAGAGAGAGAGAGAGAGAAGGAGGAGAGGGGAGGAGAAGGGATGGGAGGGGAGAGGAGGAAAGGGAAGGAAAGGAAAAGAAAATATTCCATCTCTAGCCACTAGAAAAAAATTGCACTTATTGATTGGTTTTTGTGTGTGTGTGTGTGTGTGTGTGTGTGTGTGTGTGTGTGGTTTTGTTTGAATAATGTTATAAAGCTGAAATTAAGCAGAATGGTGTCCTTTGATTATTTGTGGAATATGTCTATATTAAATCATAGTATTATAATCTAATGATTATAGTACTTGCTTCCTAAAAATAGCACTGAATCACCATTATAATGGTATATATTAATGATGCATAATTATATATCCACATAATACATATTGTTTATATACAGCACCATGCAATGTGTGTGTTGGTTTTATTTCTTAATACCCTCAAGAGACTGGAGGCCCCAGGGAGTTTAGAGGTCAGGTGGGGTGAGGGTAGGGACATCCGAGTGAAGACAGAGGAACGTGAGGAGGTATGGGATGTGGAACAGTCGGAGGGTGGACAGGGGTTGGCAGGGTGGGGGATATAATATGGAGTGTATAAAATTAATTAATAAAGAATTCTCACAAAAAAGACACCTAGAACCTGCTCACAGATTTTAGGATGCCTCTCACAGTACCGTTTTAAGAGATACTTTAATGGACATGGGTTTTACACTTCACTATAGAGTTTCTTGGGCATTTTGTTTTGTAAAGAACTCTTTGGTGAACAGCCTTGAAGCACCCATACAGAAGACTGAAGACAGGTTTGCATTAAAAAGCTTCTTACATATATTGCTAAATTGTAGGTTTTAAGTTCTGGTCCTTTCCAGTGTTCCAAGTCTTTGGGCAATGATTGTGCCTTAGTGTTTAGTGCACAGAATCTTCCAATTCTCTGTGAAATTTTCCCTGAGGCAGAAAACTAAGTGGCTTTACTTTGCCAACCTTAGAATTCTTCTATAATTAAACTCTGAAAGGTACCCACCCTGAAAAAAAAAAGGAAAGGGGTTTAATGGCAAACCCTTCTTTTCTAGCTTGAATAAATAAGATTAAGAGAAGAAACTTAGACATTCCAGTCAAAGAATTTATAAATAGAATCTCGGAATTCTACACCTGTGTATACTAATAAACATTAACAACATTCATTCACCGTCTTAAAAAGTAAAAGGTAGACAGATCTGGGGACTCAGGCTTCAACATGGTGGTTTTATCTTTTGTGTTTGGCTGGGCACCCACTGACAGCTTCAATTATCCAGCTGCTATTATGCAAATGCAGTTGAAGCCAGAAGTCCTGCACCTGGGCTTGCCTCTAGATTTAATATTTCTAATGAGCTCTTAAATCCTGTTCTACAGACGTGCATGCAAGATTGTTCTGCTCAGATTACAGCAGTGCGGGAGAAAGGCTTTTCAAAGGAAGACAATTGATTTCAAGAAATTCAATAGGACCTAATGTATATATGGTTTAGACCTGTCAGGTGGGAAAAGACACAACAAAAATACAATAAATTAAGACATTTAGAGTATTGAGATGCTTGGCCTCATGACATTAGAGTAATGGAATCCAAAAGGCGAGGCAAAGCGCTGGGGCTTCTGCCCACCCTCCCTGTGGGAGGTCTTCTGCATTTTTGGCAGCCGCCATCTGAGCCACTATATCAGATCTACTGTGGCTGCCTTTGGTACTTTGATGTTTTCCTTCTTCTTCTTTTTTTTTTTTTTTTTTTTTTTTTTTTTGGTAAATAACATGCAGAAGTCAAACCTGATTTTCCTACCATTTCACTATGCCATTCTAATTATGCACGGATCTGTGATTAGCAGTCAATGGTGTTAATCATAGCAGTTAATGACAACTTGTCTCTTACCAGGAGCTAGACGTGGGTACCAGGAATTTATGGATTTATGTGAACTATCTGCACTAGATCATCTAATCCACAAATAATAAAAAGGATGATGGTCTTAATTGTTAAAATGAAGACAAGACAAAGCAAACAGCGAACAGCCTGAGACTTTCCCTAGATCCCACCTGAGAAGAGGACAGGAGCCAGCCCTTACTGCTTGACACTTCAGAGATATGAAAAACTGAACAAGATACACACACACACACACACACACACACACACACACACGGAGATTCTCACAGAAAGGGCATGAGAAGGGATTTATTAGAATAGTTTATGATCTAGCTAGTCCAACAATGTCTATCTACCATGGGAAGATCCAAAAACCCATTAGATGTTTAATCCACGAGGCAGATGTTTCAGCTGGTCTTCTCAATATGCCAGAACCCTGAAGAAATTGGCTCTGTCGCCAGTGAAGGAAGTGAGTAGAGCCAGAGAAAGAACAAGGAGGCAAGGCGAGCAAGCTTCCTTCTTCCATGGCTTTTCTATAGGCTACCAGACAAAGTGTGGCCCAGTTTAAAGACGAATCACCCCATCCCAAAAGCTCTGGATTCCAAAGGGATCATCCCACTTCAAATGGCTAAGACTTCCTCACAGGTGTTACCAGCCTCTTGGGTTTTAGTTAATTCCAGAGGTAGTCATGTTATTGATAATCATGAATAGCCATCAGCAATCACAAACAAGCAGCCCCTAAATTTAGAAAAAAAAAATGTTTGTTGAGGATATGGAAAATTTTAAACACTTGTACATTGTTGGTTGGAATTAAAAGTGGTCCCATCCGTGGAGAGAAAGTACAGAAGTTCTTCAAGCAATTAAAAGATCTACCATATAATCTACTCATTCAGTGTTCTGTGTAACCAGTCTCCCAAAAAACATATATGGAAAATAGGGCTGGGGAAGATGTTTGTACCACCATGTGCATAGCAGCATGTTCACAGAGGCTAAGACGCAGAAACAATCTGAGAGTGCACTGGGGGATGGGGAGGGGGGAGGCAAACAATATTCGTAGTCTATCAAATATAATGGAATATTATTCAGTGTTAAAAAGAAAAATTTCTGGATACCGTACTAAGTAGGTGGCGAGCAATAGAAAGAAATAACTGTATCTGTCTATATCACATGATAACTAACAAAGGGAAAAATATTAGAGCAAAGTAAACAATGGTGTTTGCCAGAAGCCTGGCAGGCAGGATAAAAGAAAAGCTGTTCATTTTAATGAGTAGAGAATTTCTATCATGCAAAATTAAAATGTTCTAATGATTGTCTATTCAAAATGTGTAGTCAGTAATATTGTGCTCTATACTTGAAATCTGTTAAGCAAGGAGATTTCATGTGGGTAGTTTTTAAGTACATAAAAAAAATCAAAACCATTCTCTTATGTTTATCACAGCCAGATATTATGGCATAATATTAAAACATAAATTATTGTTGTACTTTTAAGAGTAAAATCTATAAATATAATAGTCATGTGTTCCAGTTTCATTGCTATGACAAACACTATGACCGAAAGCAACTTAGGGAGAAACTATTTTATTTTATTTATTGGTTTGTGCTTCTAGGTCATAATCTATCGTTGAGGGGAGTCTAGGTAGAAATAAAAACAGGAACTTAAAGCAGAAATGGTGGAGGAATGCATCTGCCTCTCACTCGCAGGCTCCTACTTAGCTAGCTGTCTTATACAGCCCAAGACTACCTGCCCCAGGGTGGGGCTGCCCACTGTGGGCTTGGCCCTCCTGTATCAGCCACAATCAAGACAATCCCCTACAGAGTGCCCACAGGCTAATCTTAGCATGACAGTTCTTCAGTTGAAGACTAACACCTTTTCTCTGCTGACGGCGAAGCGGGTGAAGTTGGCGCACTCTTTGTCCACTCGACACTCAAGCACATCACTTTTATATCAAAACCTTTCATCCCTGCCCCCAATATCACAATATAACAACAACAAAAAAGCAGCCTTTAAAATTTTCAAAGATTTAAAAATTCAATGTCTCTTTATAAATTCAAAGTCACGTAACTGTGGTATACTGTAAAATAAAAACTAAGCTGTGAACTTTCTTATTTAAAAAAAAAAGGTTGAGGCACACAGGAACAATCAACTCAAAGCAAAACCCTGCAATGTAACTAAGTCCAGGATATTAATGTCAAACATGGGACTTCCTCACTGTGTAGTTTTCTGCCTTCTCCAGCTCTGCCACATACAGCATGCACAGTTCATCTCATGGCTTGGGTCTGACTCCATTTCATGACTGTCACTGTCCTTGGTGATGTCCCAGGAGCCTGAAATCTCCAGTATCCTGGGGTCTGCACTGCAACTGAGGCTGCATATTCACCAGTGTCCTCTCCTTAGGAATGTTGATCTCCTCACACAATGCCAGGTATCAGGCACTTTCCACACTCCATCCATCTTAGCTTTATTGTGTCTTTAAAAATGGTGCCACATAAGGACTCTTACACATTGTCAAGATGGGCCGCCAGCTGAGTTGCAGCCTTGGACAATCTGGACCACATATTCTCTGCATTGACCTTAAGTAAACTCTTTGTTACACTTTCAAAGATCTCATCTCGGTGATACTCATGTCACATTAATCCCAGCTGATCCTTCAACCCCAGCTGACCAGCACACAGAAATTCTGTGACAAAATCACACAAATGGCTCCTAGCCCAGTTCCTTGTTCCCCTCTGAAACTTCACAAGCCAAGCCTACACCGTCCACATTTCTCATAGCACAGATGTCTTCCACACTCCCACGTAATACCTCATTAATCTCTGAGCACTCAATAACGTTTTTAAATTGAATTTCAAAGCATGTCCATGCTGCTCAGACAAGACAGCCCAACACACCAAAGCCTCAGGGCCTGCCCTGTCACAGTAACATCCTGCCTCTCTGTAATAATTTCTCCTCTAGTTTCCTGTTTGTTCTTCTGATAAAGTACTCTAACCCAAAGTAACCTGTGGTAGGAAAGGGGTTATTGGGCTTACAATCCCATGTCACTGTCCATCACCAGGGGAAGTCAGAGCAGGAACAAAAGCAGAGTCCATGAGGAACTTCTGTCTGTCAGATCACTCACAAGCTAGTGATCCTTAGCTAGCTTTTCCTCACAGTGAGGAGCACGTGCTCGGGATTGGTGCTCCCCACAGTGGGGTCTCCTGCGTCATTTGACAGTCAAGGCAATTCCCACAGATGTGCCCACAGGCCAATCTGACCTGGGCAATGCCTCAAATGGACTCTTGTCCTATGAACCCAGGCTTCGTTATTTGACAACCGGAGCTAATCAGGGCACCGTGTCTAAGTAGACCCATCCTGCCATTGTGCCTACAAAAACGCAGAGCTATACTGGTGTGATTTGAGAAATGTTCTACAAAATTATGTATGTGACTACTGGCAGCTTAATTCTTCAGAAAACAAACCTAAAATCTCCATCAGTTTCGTTTCATAATACCTTTAATTATATTAATAAGCATGTTTTTCAGGTGATACTAAAAGTTTATCTACATATTTTGGTAACTGTCTTGCTCCTTCTCCTTCTTTTCTTTGCTTGTATAATTTTATTCACTGTGAAAAAGAGATGTGCGCCTTCCTGGTCACATATCCAGTACTCTGTGCCTACAGCCTCAGGGGACTCATGTTTTATGCTCCAGGTTTCTCTATTACCTTATCTTTTATATGTCTTGTTCTAATTTACATTTTTTCCTATATATTGCCCTAACCATTTGTAGAATAACTTGAAATGTAATTAAGTTATAATTTTAAAAAGGCAGGAAAAAATCTGATAAAATGTGTATAAACACACAATCCCCAGGATTTTTATAATCGTTTTTACTATCAGTAAGCTAGTTTTTCTTATATATAATACACAGAATTTACCATTGCTTCCCCAACATATGCCTAATTAGAGAGACTTAAACTTTATCTTCCAATATGCAAAGCTATGCACTGTAATCTGTGTGCCATCGGGGTATGATTTAATGGAGCTGCAGTGCAGCTGAACTACTACAGAGAAGGATTAATGGCAATAGGGGAATTCATGGCTGTCTCCATAGTAATGAAAGTTAAGCAATAATAATAATAATAATAATAATAATAATAAGAAGAAGAAGAAGAAGAAGAAGAAGAAGAAGCTTAAAGAAGAGATAGATGATTCCAGGGATGAAGGTAAGGGTGTTGTGTCACAGAGCATGTCCACAGAAAGCCCTCTGCGAGAGAACAGCTCAGAGTGACACTGATTCACTGCCTCCAAGCATATCGCATGCTCTGCACTGGAGCAATGCTAGCACTGGCACTAAGCATATGTCCTACTTAGGGTTACTATTGCTATGGTGAAAGGCTGTGACCAAAGCAACTTGGGGAAGCAAGAGGTGTTTCTTCTTAAAGTCATGCTCCTTCACTAAGGAAAGCCAGGGCAGAAACTAAAACAGGGCAAAAAACTAAGGCAGAGACCATGAAGGAGTGTTGCATCTTGCTTGCTCCCCATGCCTTGCTCAACCCACCCTGTAATAGACCCAGGACACCAAACCAAGCAGAGTGGCACCACTTGCAATGGGCTGGGACCTCCCCGATCAATCACTAATTATGAAAGTGTCCTACAGCTAGATATTTTGGAGGTATTTTCTCAATTGAGACTCCCTTCTCTCTATTGACTATGTCTTGTGTCAAGTTAATATAAAAGTACCCAGCACAACTGGACCCTTGTAAACTCAATATAAACACACATCACTGTTGAGCCACAATCTTTCCTTTTATAATCATTCCCCAAGAGGACACATAATAAGAACATTAGAGTATAAAATATTCCAAGTTGCCTTCTGTTCTGCTCCCCTCCCCCCCCACTCCCCAGGGCCAGATTGGCAGGTCCCATATCTTCCCACACCATGCAGCCTGCCTGCCCCTCAGGAGGGCTTCAGTAACCAGGGACACAGGTGAGACTCCTGCTCAAATACCCAGGCCAGGTGGGATACCCACAGAGCTCAGCTGATGGGGGATCTATCCCACCTTCCTGAGCTCCATCTACCTTCTGGTCTGCTGCTCCACCTGGGCCAGATTGCCAGGGAGATATCCTCTCACACCCCACACTCTGTCTGTCTCCTAGCAAGTCTGCAGTAACCAGGGACACAGGAGGTCTGCCATAACAAAGGACACACAGGGTCTCTTGTACCCAGGGGCACAATCCTTCCAGTCTGAACTGGGGTTAACACTGCCCTTGGAACCCTAAGTCCTTTGTCTCCCAGGTAACCTTGTAACCAGGAACACAGGAGGCCTGCTATAACCAGAGACATAGGAGGCCCCATCCCCAACCAGGGAAAAGACTACCTGCCTCCCAGGAGGACGGCTCTAGCTCATGTCACAGGGCTCTACCTGTCTCCAATGAGGCCAGTTCCAGTCAGATACACCCATGCTAGTTAACACCACAGAGAACCAGATGGCCAGAGGCAAGCACAAGAGCATAAGCAAAAGAAGCCAATGCAATTTGGTACCATCAGAACCCAGTTCTTCCACCACAGGAAGCACTGGCTACCCTAACACACCCGAAAAGCAAGATTCTGACCTAAAATCCCATCTCCTGAAAATGATAAAGGACATTTGTGGGGGATATAAATAACTCCCTTAAAGAAATACAGGAAAACAGGTAGAAGCCCTTAAAGAAGAAACAAATTACCTCCTTAAAGAAACACAGAAAAATGGAATCAAGCAGGTGAAGGAATTGAACAAAAAAGTCCAAGACTTAAAAATAAAAATAGAAACATTAAAGAAAATACAAATGGAGGTAACTCTGGAGATGGAAAACTTAGGAAAGAGATCAGGAGCCACAGATGCAAACACACAAACAGAAAATAGGAGATAGAAGAGAGAATCTCAGGCATAGAAGATACCACAGAAGATATTGACACATGAATCAAAGAAAATACAAAATGTAAAATGCTCCTAACCCAAAATATCCAGGAAATTCAGGACACGATGAAAAGATCAAACATAAGAATAATAGGAATAGAAGAAAGTGAAGATTTCCAGCTGGAACAGCCAGAAAGCAAACAAAATCAAAGAAAACTTCACTAACCTAATGAAAGAGATGTCCTAAAGAATATCTAATAAAAAAAGAGATGTCCATAAATGTACAAGAAGCCTACAGAACACAAAATAGATTGGACCAGAAAAGAAAATCCATCCTCACATCACATAATAATCGAAACACTAAATGCACAAAACAAAGAAAAAATATTAAAACTGTAAGGGGAAAAGGCCAAAGTCTTTAATATCTCTCAAGATCAACGGAATCAATTCCCCAATAAAAAGACACAGGCTAATAGACTGATTGCATAGACAGGATCCAGCATTTTGCCACATGCAAGAAACACAACTCAGTGACAAAGATAGACACTATATCAGGGTAAAGGACTGGAAAAATTTCTAAGCAAAAGGTCCCAAGAAGCAAGCTGAAGTATCCATTCTAATATCCAATAAAAATAGACTTTCGACCAAAAGTTATCAAATGACATGGGGAAGGACACTTCACATTAATAAAAGGAAAATTCAAACAAGATGAAGTCTCAATTCTGAACATATATGCCCCAAATGCAAGAGCACCCACATTCATAAAAGTAACTTCACTAAAGCTCAAAATATAAATTGACTCTCACACATTAATAGTGGAAGACTTCAACAGTCCACTCTCACCAATGGACAGGTCATTGAAACAAAAACTAAATAGAGACACAGTGACACTAACAGAAGTTATGAATCAAATGGATTTAACAGACATCTACAGAACATTTTACCCCAAAACAAGACAATATACCTTCTTCTCAGCACATCATGGAACCTTCTCCAAAATTGACCATATAACCAGAAACAAAACAGACCTCAAGAGATTCAAGATTGAAATATATAGTGCCATGCATTCCATCAGATTACCACAGACTAAGGCTGTACTTCAATAACAATAAAAACAACAGAAAGCTCACAGACTCATGGAAACTGAACAACTTATACCTAAACATAATAAAAACAATATAAAGCACAACAACAGCCAATATCAAATTAAATGGAAAGGAACTAGAAGCAGTCACACTAAAATCAGGTAAAGACAGAGCTGCCCACTCTCTCCCTATCTATTTAATTTAGTACTTGAAGTTCTATCTAGAGAAATTAGACAACAAAGGGAGATCAAGTAGGTACAAACCGAAAAGGAAGAAGTCATAGTACCACTATCTGTGGATGATGTGATAGTATACATAAGTGACCCCCAAAATTCCACCAGAGAACTCCTACAGCTGATAAAAATTTCAGCAAAGTGGTGGAATATAAAATTAACTCAAACAAATCAGTTCCCTTCCTTTATACAAATGATGAACAGGCTAAGAAAGAAATTATAGAAGGAACACCCTTCACAATAGTCACAAATAGTATAAAATACTTTGGTGTAACTCTTACCAAACAAATGAAAAATCTGTATGACAGGAATTTCAAATACCTGAAGGAAGAAATTGAAGACGACCTCAGAAGATGTAAAGATCTCCCATGCTCATGTATTGGTAGAATTAACATAGTGAAAATAGCCATCTTACCAAAAGCAATCTACAGATTCAATGCAATCCCTATTAAAATTCCAACACAATACTTCACAGACATGGAAAGAGCAATTCACAACTCCATATAGATAAAGACAAAAACCCAGGATAGCCAAAACAATTCTCAACAATAAAAGAACTTCTGGGGATATCACAATCCCTGACCTCAAGCTGTATTACAAAGCAATAGTAAAACAAAGAGATGGTATTCGTACAGAGAAAGACAGGTTGACCTATGGACTAAAATTGAAGATTCAGAACTAAACCTGCACACCTAAGGACACATGATCTGTGACAAAGAAGCCAAAAACACAGTGGAAAAAGAAAGAAATTTCAATAAATGGTGCTGGTTTGACGGTCTTATGTAGAAGAATGAAAATAGATTCATATTTATCTCCTTGCACAAAGATCAAGTCCAAGTGGACAAAAGACCTAAATGTAAAACCAGATAGACTGAATCTAATAGAAGAGAAAAGAGGAAAGAGCCATGAACTCATTGGCACTGGAGGAAATTTCCTGAACAGAACACTAATGGCTCAGGCTCTAAAATCAAGAATTGACAAACAGGACCTCATAAAACTGAAAAGCTTCTGTAAGACACTGTCAATAGAACAAACCAGCAACCTACAGATTCAGAAAAATCATCACTAACCTTACATCTGATAGAGGGCTAACATCTAAAATATACAGAAGAACTCAAAAAGTGAACCTCAAACAAAAACCAAATAACCCAATTAAAAAATAAGGTACGGAGGAGGAAGGGGAGGGGTTGGAGATCTTAGGGGAGGGGGATATCGGGAAAGGTTTTACCATTGGCAATGTAAATGAAGATGATATTCAATAAAAATAAATAAATTAAAAAAATAGGGTACAGAGCTCAACAGAGAATTCACAACAGAAGAATCTTGAATGGGTGAGAAGCACTTAAAGAAGGAGGAATGGATACAGAAAATGTGGTATATTTATACAATGGAATACTACTCAGCAATTAAAAATAATGAATTCATGCAATTTGTAGGTAAATGGTTAGATCTGGAAAATATCATCCTAAGTGAGTTAACCCAATCACAAAAGAATACACATGAAATGCAATCACTGATAAGTGGATATTAATGAGCCCAGAAGCCCTAAATACTCAAGGCACAATTAGCAAGTCAAATGATTCCCAAGAAGAAGAAAGGAGAGGACCCTGGGCCTGAAAAGATTGGATCCAGTTTTGTAGACCCAGAACAGAGAAATCTTGGGGGGGGGTGATTGGGGAATAGTTGGGGGGGAGAGGAATTATGGGACGTATGGTGGGAGGGAACTGGGAAAGGGGAAAAGCTTTGGAATATAAACAAAGAATATAGAAAATAAAAATTAAAAAAAAAAGAGTGCGGCGGTGGTGGCGCACGCCTTTAATCCCAGCACTCGGGGAGTGGAGGCAGGTGGAACTCTGTGAGTTCGAGGCCAGCCTGGTCTACACAATGAGTTCAACCTAGAGAAACTCTGTCTCAACAAACAAATAAACAAACAAACAAACAAACAAAGAAATGTTCAAAGTCCTTAGTCATCAGGGAAATGCAAATCAAAATGATATTGAGATTCCATCTTACACCAATTAGAATGGCTAAGAATAAAAACTCAGGCTACAGTAGATGCTGGCAAGGTTGTGCAGAAAGAGGAACACTCCTCCATTGCTGATGGAGTTGCAACCTGGTACAACCACGGTGGAAATTAATCTGGCAGTTCCTAGGAAAATTAGTTCTACTTAAAGACCCAGCTAGACCACCCTTGGGTATATACCCAAAAGATACTCCATTATACCACAGGACATATACTCCACTATGTTCATAGCAGCCTTTCACCACTGGAATGGGTTTGTCTATCCAATAAGGACACTTCCCTTCTCAGATCTGTATTACACTTTCTTACAGTCTCTCATAGCCTACCTATATTAATGCTCTATTTTTAAGGAAGTTTCTGACTGAAGTTTCAGGTTTTCCAGATCTTTCTTATATGAAACAGTATCCTTACTCCACTCAGTGTCCGTTCTTCTAATTTCTTATTTCTTTCCTTCCAGTCAAAATGTTGACAAAGCTGCTGCATTCAGAACTATATCTAAACATAGCCCATTTTTTCCTTCAACAAGGTCTAAATCTAGACATTTTCCTGAAAATTCCAATCTCATTCAAGTTACAAATGATCTACTTATTGTCAAGCTTGGTGGCAGCTGCTTCATCCTAATCTGAGTCCAATTATTCATTCAACAAACACTTATTGAGCTCTTACTAAAGGCTGAACTATGAGCTAAGATAAAGTGAATACAGGTTATGAGTATAGGTTATTCCCTAAAAGATACGCTTTTGAGCATGTAGGACTCCATATGCTGGAAGGACGCTTTTCCCTGCACTCTGTTGCTTTTCTGTTGCTGTGATAAAACACTCTGATGAAAAGGAACATAGAGAAGGAAAGGCTTACACTTCCAGGTGACAGTCTGTTGTTGAGGGAGGCCACCAAGGCAGGAACCCCAGTGGCTAGCTACATCATATAAACCAGAGAGCAGAGACACAAATGCAGCCCTGATTCCTACCTATGCAGCTAGGTCTTTTCACCCTCATTCATTTCTGAACTCAGCCTAAGTATAGTGCCAGCCACAAAGGTGTGAGTCAAGCAACAATCAAAGTAATCGCCCAAAGACACAGCCACAGGCTCACACAATCTCCATAGCTCCTCTACTGAGACTCTCTTCCCTGGTGAGTTTAGGTTGTAACAACCTGAAACACTAAAAGATTGGACTAATTATCACAACATTCATTCCCAAATGACTTTTGCACCTGAATCTTCGCCAATTACTTGTGTGTGGGGTGTGTGTGTGTGTGTACAGTAATGCAAGTGGCCAGTGGGGCAAGAGTTCCCTTGGAGCTGGAACTGACATGATTGGAACCACACTTGGGTCCTCTGGAAGAGCAGAAGCTGTTTTTAATCACTAAGCCATCTCCCCATCACCCCTCCAAAAAAAATCCTTAACAAAGGAATAGGTAAATAGGTGCACATATGAACTTCAAACAAAATAAAAGGTTCTATCTTTGCTACCTCAGGTTTTCATTCACAGAAAGGCAGGTCTACATTCCCAGTGGGAGTGCACAGAAGTTCCTCTCTCCTCAGTTCTTTCTCTTGTCCTGACTTATGATCATGATAAACATACTAAATAAAAGTTATGCCCTTGTCTCATTCTTGGTTTTAGAAAAAATGTTTCCCCCTTTTCCACATTTATTATACCTGCAAAACCTTTGATCAGAAAAGGGCATGGTTCTTTGTTCTGCAGAGGTGTGCCCCTCTATTGGTAGCCTCTTCAGAACGTTCCATCATGCAGGATGCTGAGCTTTGCAATGGGTATCTCTGTATCTACTGAGATGGGACCGTGTAATTTCTGTCCTTAGGTCTATTTACCTAATACATCACTTTTACCAGTTTGTGTATGCTAAAACACTCTTGCATGACTAACTCTGAATGCAGGCACTGAGGAGTTGGTGCTTACAGAGTATTCAAGTGGTTTGTTTCCTCTGCTCTTGTGCATTTTCTTGTTGTTTTATGTATGTTAGGATAAATGTAACCCAAGATTTTGTGTTTTTACCACTTCCTATTCCCTTTTGGTTTTGTTTTGTTTCTCTTATGTTGCATGAGTCTTTCTGTTGCTTTGCCATTGCTTGGGTTTATGATGTCACTACTAAGTAAGGAGAGTTAACTCCTCAGTGGCAGAAACAAAGACTCAGTGTTACCAAGAAGCCTGGTAAGATTCAGAGGCAGGGGTGCTAGAGTAACTCTGGGGAGATACACTAGTAGTCTTTTAGAATTAACAGTGTTTATTGTTGGGGCTGGAGACATGGCTCTGCAGTTAAGAGTACTGTCAGTTCTTCCAGAGATCCTGAGTTCAGTTCCCAGCAACCACATGGTGGCTCACATCTGTAATGGAACTAGATGCCCTCTTCTGGTGTGTCTGAAGAGAGCAACAGTGTACTCACATACATAAAATAGATAGATCTTTTGATAAAGAAAGGGGGTGTCTATTGTTAAGTGAAGAGAAATGCATGGAGAACGCAGAGGTCAGAGAGCTCAGTGTGGGTGGGAGGGAAAACAGAGCTATGATAAGAAGAAATACAGTAGAGGAGAAGCAGGAAAGGCTGTCATAAAGGCCCATTCAGGACAGATACTGGCTAAAACAGCAACCAGACAATTGAAATACATAGTATAACTTTAAAATACAATTTTAAATATACAGAGACTAAAAATTAGCAAGGACAACAACTAAACAAGGTGTGTTAGGACACAGGTCAGGCAGCAGAGTGACGGCCAGTATTCACGAAGTGATGGGTTGAGTCTAAAGTGAACTATGGCTGCTGGTACACGCCTGTAATCATTTGACATGTTTAATGATTTCAAGGCCAGGATGGATCCGAGAAACACTACCACAAAGGGAAATAGGTCAGGGTGAAGCTCCCTTGGTAGAGTGCGTGCTTAGCACGTGCAAACGTTGGATCAGTCTCCAACCCTGTAGACACTGGGCATGATGGCATATGGTGGGAATCACAGCACTTGGGAAGTGGGAGCAGGCTGATCAATAGTTCAAGGTCATTCTCAGCTATGTAGCAAGTTCAAAACTAGCTTGGACTTCATGAGACCCTGTTACCAGCTCTCCTGTACACACACACACAAAACAAACTAGCGAACAAAGAAACATAACATCAGCCATTATTTCTTTCCAGTCGGGATAAATACCCTCCCTTTGTACAGATGGAGACAGGATTCATAGTCCTTATAATTCACAAGGTTAGGTCATTGCTCTTTCTAGAAAAGAGATTTGGTATCTGACTTGGCTCTCTGTGGGAGTTTTCCAGTCTGCAATCCATTGCCTACCAGAGACACTTTTCGCTCTGGTTCGCAGTCATTGCATTTTCCAGGGAGGACATTCAAAGTCTGAGCAGTGAGCAGCTGTGGAAGGGACATTATATGAATTTATTTGCTGTTGGATTATTTCCTTTTTCCCAGATCCAGTTGTTTTTTTGGTTTGGTTTGGTTTGGTTTGGTTTGGTTTCTCACCAGTGCTGCTCAGGTCTTGCCAGGGAATGCCTGTGCCCATCTATGTGTCTGCCAGATTCAACACACATCCGTGGCCCAGGTTCTCCCTCATGTCAGCGTGGTATGGGTTGTGTCTTCCATATAATCATCAGGCAAGACGCTCCTAGAGTGGCAGGAAGATTCCTAGACTTAGATGTTTGTTCTGCACTTTCCCCGGGCCTTCTGCAGGCAGTGCTAGCACAGCGCTCATCCTCTGTCACCTCCTCAGTCTCTCTCCAGCTCAGCTTCTCTAAAGATGGCTGGGACAAAAAGAAGGAGATATGGGGCCAGAATCAGGAGCAGCCACTCTTAGCTGCTGCTTCTCAGAGAGGCTGGGAATTCTTACCTCCATGGACTTCTGTCCTCTCTAGGACATATATATATAAAACAATATCACAACTTGTATTCCTATTTGCTGAGACATTGAATTCTCTTTTCACTCTAAAAAGAAAATTTAACAGAAAAAGACTTTAATCTCTACTATTTACTCAACATAGAAACTAACCATTCTGGGTGTTGGGGTGCCTGGAGGGTTCTGAGTTGTTTCTGCTCTTACAGAGGACCTGAGTTCTGTTCTCAGCACCTACAGAGCAGATCACGATCCTCTGTAATTCCATCTCCAAGGAATCCGATGCTGTGTTCTGGCCTCCACGGGTACCAGTGGCATGCATGTGACCCACACATATACATGCTATCAAATATATATGAAAAAGCAAACATCCAGAAATGCACACACTTTTTCAGATTTAGGTAGAATGTTCTGGATGCCATGGAGTTCCTCACTGTGCAGCCTATATGGACTAAATGAAATGAAATGAAAATGAAGCAGCTGTTTCAGGAATTCAATAAAATTAGGATGAGCTCAGATATTGATAGCAGCATAACAATGTTGAGATTTTTACAATAATTTTGAGGTACGCTAATTTCAAAAGTAATGCAATTTAAACATTTTTGTGGTCATGAAAATATTTCTAGATATTTCCTCAGCAAATCAATTGCATATCTGGAGAAATACTGTTCATGGCCAAGAAAGTCTCTCGCCACCAAGCCTGAGAGCCAAAAGATGACCACTAGGTCACATGCTGGGAAAAGAGGACTAACTCCCACCAACTGCCCTCGGATTCCCATGTGTGCACTACTCTCCGAGCACTCACACCTCCCACATAACCTCACATCAAACAAACAAACAAACAAATAAATAATCATATTCTTTTTAAAGTTGATTCTGTTTGGTGGGTCATATTCTTGACTGGGTATAAAACATTTCTTTGGGTATTAAAGCAAATTATCTTAAGAATTATAAAATTGTGCTGGAGAGATGGCTCAGCAGTTAAGAGTACTGACTATTCTTCCAGAGGTCTGGAGTTCAATTCCCAGCAACCACATGATGGCTCACAACTATCTGTAATGGGATCTGATGCTGATATAACAAATCTTTTTTAAAAAAGAATCCTAAAATTAGTCATATTTATTTCTCCATAAAATAAACATGGTAAATATCAGTATGCTAGTTTTAATGTTGGAATATTACATTTAACCAAAAGAATTTACCTTGGGAAGGATTTGTTCTTCTCTGTTGCAATAGACACAGTCATGGGTGAAATAGTATATTTTTTAGTGTTTTCTACATTTTACATTTCTACATTAAAAAGTTATGATATCAAATTAAATTTAGAAATGAGGCATCCCCACCAGCAATGGAGGAGTGTTCCTCTTTCTCCACACCCTCTCCAACACCTGCATCTCCTGAGTTTTTAATCTTAGCCTTTCTGACTGGTGTGAGGTGAAATCTCAGGGTTGTTTTGATTGGCATTTCCCTAACGACCAATGATGCTGACCATTTCTTAAGGTGCTTCTCAGCCATTCAAAGTTCCTCAGGTGAAAATTCTTTGCTGAGCTCTTTACCCCATTTTTTAATCGGGCTATTTGGCTCTCTGGAGTCTAACTTCTTGAGTTCTTTGTATATATTGGACATTAGCCCTTTGTCAGATGTAGGGTTGGTGAAGATCTTTTCCCAAGTTGTTGGTTTCTGTTTTGTCCTTTCAACAGTGTCCTTTGCCTTACAGAAACTTTGTAATTTTATGAGGTCCCATTTGTCAATTCTTGATCTTAGAGCATAAGCTATTGGTGCTCTGTTCAGGAACTTTTCCCCTGTGCCCATGTCCTCAAGGGTCTTCCTCAGTTTCTTTTCTATTAGTTTCAGTGTGTCTGATTTTATGTGAAGGTCCTTGATCCACTTGGAATTGAGCTTAGTACAAGGAGATAAGAATGGATCAATTTGCATTCTTCTGCATGTTGACCTACAGTTGATCCAGCACCATTTGTTGAAAAAGCTATCTTTTTCCCACTGGATGTTATCAGCTCCTTTGTCGAAGATCAAGTAAGCATAGGTGTGTGGGTCCATTTCTGGGACTTCAATCCTATTCCATTGATCTACCTGCCTGTCACTGTATCAATACCATGCAGTTTTTAACACTCTTGCTCTGTAGTACTACTTAAGGTCTGGGATACTGATTCCCCCAGAAGTTCTTTTACTGTTGAGAATAGTTTTAGCTATCCTGGGTTTTTTGTTATTCCAGATGAATTTGAGAATTGCTCTTTCTAACTCTATAGAGAACTGAGTTGGGATTTTGATGGGGATTGCATTGAATCTGTATATTGCTTTTGGCAAGATGACCATTTTTACTATATTTTTTTCTTCTTTTTTGGTTTTTTTTTTTTTTTTTTTTAGACAGGGTTTCTCTGTGTAGCCCTGGCTGTCCTGGAACTCATGCTGTAGACCAGGCTGGCCTTGAACTCAGAAATCTGCCTGCCTCTGCCTCCCAAGTGCTGGGATTAAAGGTGTGTGCCACCACCGCCCGGCCACCATTTTTACTATATTAATCCTGCCAGTCCACTAGCATAGGAGATTTTTCCATTTTTGGAGGTCTTCTTCAATTTCCTTCTTCAGAGACCTGAAGTTCTTGTCATACAGATTTT
The DNA here is from genome assembly GCA_964023405.1 of Apodemus agrarius. Lineage (NCBI taxonomy): Eukaryota > Metazoa > Chordata > Mammalia > Rodentia > Muridae > Apodemus > Apodemus agrarius. The sequence goes on from OZ030016.1 coordinate 11,084,115, forward strand.
CTGAAAATCAGTCTGGCCATTCCTCAGAAAACTGGGTATGACACTTCCGGAGGACACTGCTATACCACTCCTGGGTATATACCCAGAGGATTCCCCAGCATGCAAGAAGGACACATGCTCCACTATGTTCATAGCAGCCTTATTTATAATAGCCAGAAGCTGGAAAGAACCCAGATGTCCCTCAATGGAGGAATGGATACAGAAAATGTGGTATATTTACACAGTAGAATACTATTCAGCAATTAAAAACAATGAATTCATGAAATTCTTAGGCAAATGGTTGGATCTGGAAAATATCATCGTAAGTGAGGTAACCCAATCACAAAAGAACACACATGGAATGTAATCACAGATAAGTGGATATTAGCCTAGAAGCTCTGAATACTCAAGACACAATTCACATATCAAATGATTCTCAAGAAGAAAGAAGGAGAGGGCCCTAGTCCTGGAAATGCTTGATCCAGCATTGTAGGGGAGTAACAGGACAGAGAAGTAGGTGGGAATTGATTGGAGAATGGGCAGAGGGATGAGGGCTTATGGGACTTATGGGGATGGGGGAACCAGGAAAGGGGAAATCATTTGGAATGTAAACAAAGAATATAGAAAATAAAAAGCAAATAAATAAAATAAAAAATAAAAAAAAAGAAATGAGGCATCTTAATTTTTAAAAAATTATTTGTGATATTAAAATGATCTTTAGCTCATTCCAGCAGTTTGATGACATTGTTATTAAACTTGGGTGTAACCATGCTTTTGTCTTTATCCAATTCTCTTTTCCAAAAGGAGACGAAATGGTGTTCTTTCTTAGTAACAATCTATTGTAAGTGGTGACACCCATAGGAAGGACTGAGAGAGGTGGAATAAACGTGCTTAGGAAAGCTGGGAAGCTGTAAGGTCACATCTTTGATGTGGGAACTGCAGCATCAAATAACGGTGGACTTCAGATAATTGTTTTCATTAAGTAATAGCTTGCCAGGCACCTGTTTTGCAGACGGATTAGCCCATTTTTATAGCAATCTCTCTTCTGCTGAGCTGAAGCACTAGAGTCTCATGATTGGGAGACTCTTACTGCCTTTCTGTTCTCATCGGGCGATTACAGGCATTTCCAATTTTAGTATAATTATTGACTACCACTGGGTTAAATAAGCACAGTGCCCCCAGTGTTATTAAATTCCTTAAAGATTAACTGCATGATCAAAGGGAAAAGCTCATCTTTTACGATTTGGAAGGTCTGCAGGCTCTTCAAAGCCCTCCCACTCGGTGAGGCTCTGCTGTGTGTTACTGTCTTCTTTTCTTTTCTTTTCTTTTTTTTTTTTTCCCTGACACTTGACTGAAATCACAAATCAGCTTTCTGACAGTGAAAAAGATTAGGTTTGCAACATAGCATGGAAAGAATATTCCTGGGACTCCATGCAAATTAGTTACAGGTTTCCAACTAAAATTCTGTAGCATAAATTCATTATAGCATTGTTTACCGAAGCAAGACCTTCAGTTATCTCAAGTAATTCACTTCTCTGTATTATCTTGGATTTGTTTTTTGTTGTTGCTGCTGTTGTTGTTGTTGTTGTTATTCTGGGGTTTTGAGGCAGGGTCTCTCTCTGTTCCCCACACACCTTGAACCTGGGATTCTCCTGAGTTCATTGTGCAATTACTTGGATCACAGGCCTGTGCCACTATACTGTGTATTTCTTCATGCTTAAATATATAATCACCTTATATACTTAATATATAAGCATACTTATATACTTAATACACTTAATTCCCTGCATGAGATGACTTAATTCTTTCTTAGTTATATGTCTATTTCACATAATCAAATAAATTTGGATAGTAATGATAGTTCTTGAGTAAGAATTATATTATTTTTATTGTAGCTGGGATAATCAGAAGAAATGTCATTAACTTATAATAGTCAAATTAACTTCTGAGGAATAACACTTAGTTCTGTGATGCCTTCACTGATTTACCACGTTTGGTGCTTTCCAAATAGCAGCCACTCTGCTTCTTCAGGGAGCCCTTTCAAACGCCAGGCTTAACTCTGGAATAGAATTATCTGATAAAGGCTTAAATTCTGAAACCTCTTTCCTCTAATGAAACAATGCAAACTCTTGAGCTATGAATAGATTAGATTAACAGAAATGACATACAATAGGAAAAAGTACCTTGAATTCAACATACTTGAATTGACATTACTAGAATGAATGAGATGGTTTTCTTTCTTCTAAGAATATGTAATGAAAAAATCTTGAGAAATACGTCATCCAGTAAATCACTAAGACTTCAGTGATGCTCGCTCTGAGTGAACACTTTTTTTTTAATTACTTGCACATCACAGCTGCAACTGGAGCCATGCCAGGCTTTGGGGGTGGGGGGTTGTATCAGCACCCTGGATAAATACAGTATATTAGATAGGATGTGGCTACTCTTCTCCAACCAAAGTAAAACACTTTTAAGAAAAAAGGGTGCTATGAATCATTCTATTGAAAAACTGTTAAGTTAAGCCATGCAGACTGAGCCACATGTGTACATGCAATCTCCTAAGCATCTGGGGATGTAAGATGATACACTGCTTCCATATTTCTTTCTTTAAATAGAAACTGAGCAAAATTAAAATGTGAACTCAATTTAGATTACATTAACAATAATCTTTACTTAAATATTTTACGCTTTCAACAAATCACATTTAAATTTCCTTTCCATTATATATTTTATTTTCATCACTATCATTAATCACATAATGTGGAGACTGAAATTCAGGAAAAAGATACAAGAAAGTTTCAAAAACTTGAGCTATAGGGCTATGTAATTTGAGTCAATTTCACAGAGATAAAGGCAAAAATTTCTTCTCTTCAACATTAGCATCATTTAAGCATCTAGTGTATCTTCTCAGTGTTTGGTCTTGGCAGCCTGAGGTTCACTTTACACAGAACTCTAGAGCAGTTTCTCCACAGCTGGACACTTAGGACAACTGGGTCGAGAGCTGACCAAAGGCACATATCAGAAGATTGCCACTCCAACATCTGCTTAGAATTGTTAAATTTATTTAGATTCCACAGGACAAATGTTCTACCCCGAAAATAGCTCCTCATAGATTGTCAGGGTTCACGTGTTCTCTGAAGGAGCTCGGGGCATTGCCTGAGCCTGCAGATCTCAGAGGGGCAAGGACAACACATCTGCAAGGAGAGCACACGGAAGCGTGTTTGCCTTTCTCTGGTAAGCTGTTAGAGGTGTGTCAGCCTGGTCTCCACACTCTCATCAGGTTTTCTCTGGACCTAGTATTGCTGTAGATGTAACCAGTTCACTTGCCTGGTTAATACAGTAGAAACTCTAGGAGTTGTATTTTTGAAAACTGATTCATTTGTTATGGATTTTCATTTAAAAATTGATCAAATTTAACTATTTAAAAAATAACAACAAATGATCCCAAAAGGTATCACAATGAAATAGGTTCACTTCTATTTCTTATATTCTCTATGCTTTACAGTGAACTGCAATAACTTCTATTTTCCAATGTATGATTAAAGACTTCATCTAAATGGTGGTACAACTGGAAGATGGTAGAACTCGTAAGAAGTAGGTAATAGATCCCTTTAGATCCTGGAGAAGAGTCTCAGAGTTACTATGCACTGCTTTTTCTTCCTTGGTTTGAAATATCACACACACGCATACCATACACAAACATACACATACATATATACACACATACATACACACACATGCATATACATACCTATGTTTGCTGTCTGCCACTTTACCAAGGCTATGCTAATACCACTTTCTCACCACAATAAAACATGCTCCAATTATATTCCTACTGCCTGGACCAAGATAACTTTATATGAGAAAATAACACCTGTAAGTGCTTTGTTCTAACATTTTTTTTGCCTCTTAAAAAAATACTGTTTGGCCTCTGAATCTTAAAACACCTCTGCCTGAATCACTGTCCGTAGATAGAGAAAGGTAGTCCAGACACTAACTTGGGTCTCCAACTCCAGAGAAGTATTAAAAGAACAAAAACTGGATTTAAATATTTTCTTTCTTGGTTTAATTAATGGTTCTTAAAATACAGTTTGAGTAAGAAAAAAAATCCCAATAAAAGTAATAGCTTACGATAGGACCATTGGAGCTGTTAAGAAGATACTGATATTAAGTCTCTCCTCTAAAGAATGACAATGTCAGCTAACCAGCCCCCCACACACAAACACACACAGGGCTCCCAGGGACTAAGCCATCAACCAAGGGGTACACATGGTTTCAGCCGCAATTGTGGTGGAAGGATGCCTTGCCAGGCATTGGTGGGAAGAGAGGTCCGTGGTCAAATGAAGGCTCAATAGATGCCCCAGTGTGGGGAAATAAAGGGGGGATAGGTGGGAATTGGTTGGGTGGAGGGGCATCTTCTTGGAGGCAGGGGGTAGGAGGAAGGGTTGGGGCTTTACTGGGAGGGGGGAAAACCAGGAAAGGGTATAACATATGAAATGTAAATGAAGAATATATTCAATAAAAACTTTAAAAATGTCTCTACCTCTAAATAAAATAAATATTAATCTACATTAGTTTTAGATATTTTTATCTTCAAATTGTATCTCTTTTCACTGGATCCATAATGGTTGGCTTGAATTGTCCACTAGAAAGAACCAAGAATCACCTGAGAAGAGGATTTCAGTAAATGATTATCAGCACTGGATTGCCCTGTCTGTAGGGTAGGTACTGTCTTGTTAATTGATGTGGGAAGACACAAACCACTGTAGGTGGAATCATTACCTAGCAAAGTCCTAAACTGTGAGTGGAGAAACTGAGGTGAGCCCAAACAAGAAAGCAATTGTGCATTTTTCTCTGTTCATAACTGTGAGTATGGTTGACCAGATGTCTACAGTTCCTGCTGCAGTAATTGAATAGGAATAATGGAGTATAACCTGGAATTGTGAGCTAAAAGTAAGTCCTCTCTACTAAGTTGCTTTTTGTCAGGATATTTCTCAGCAACAGAAATGAAACTAGGACAAAAGCTGTCTATTATTCTTTTTGTAATCTGAAAGTAAACACAGAGAAACAGCACAGAAGACAACACCATTAAAGCATGTTTTGCCTATAACAACTCAGAAATGTGCAGTGTATGGATGGAATATATGAGAAAAATAATAAAAACACTGTTTAGTTGCTTTCAATAATAATTCACTTTTTAAAAAAAAATCCAAATGTAAAATATTGTCCAGAAAAGTTCATGGGTTTATTTATAATTGTTATAGAGGTAAACTGTTGAAACTTACTCATTGAAACAATATGACTAGCATTAATGATTTACACACCACATTTATATTAAATTTCACACACAAATAAAAATGGACAAACTACCTGAGCCTGATTTTTGTGTCCTAATTTTCTCTTGTAGTCAGCTCTTACATACTTCTTCATCCCATCCGGGAAGCACGTGACATCCAGAGCTGCTCTGGAAGGCTGAAACAGCTCAATGTCATTTTCTCTAGCTGCTCCATTTTTCTGCAAGCAACATGACTTCATTCTTCACGAATTAAAAAAAATTCACTGAGTGGCTGGAGAGATGTTTCAGCAGGAAAGAGCACTGAGTGCTCTTCCAAAGGTCCTGAGTTCAATTCCCAGCAATTACATCCATCAGTAATGAGATCTGACTCACTCTTCTGGCATGTCTGAAGACGGCTAGAGTGTACTTACATATAATAAATAAGTCTTTTAAAAAAATTTGTATACATTACTGTCAATGATGAAGCCTGTCCTTCAAGGTCCCTTTCTTTAAAAAACAAAAAAATTCACTGTGTATTTATATCACATTTTAAGCCATCCCCTCTGATGTCTGATTTACAGTGTCTTTTTGACTTGTTAACATGGAATATCTTGAGGTGGAGGAAAAATATCCAGGAATATGACTTGTGTGTTTTTCGTATATGTTATATTTTAAATATAATTTATATTTTATTAATATCTCTCTTTTTCTTTTTTCTTTTATTTATTGAATATAATCTTCATTTACACTTCCAATGGTAAAACCTTTCCCAATTTCCCCCTCCCCAAAGACCCCCAACCCCTCCTCCCACCCCCTGCCTCCACATATATGGCCCTCCACCCGACCCACTTCAACCTCCCCTCCCCCGATTTCCCTTTGTTGGGGCATCTATCCAGCCTTTACCTGGCCAAGGACCACTTCTCCCACTGATGCCCGACAAGGCATTCCTCTGCCACATTTTTGGCTGAAACCATGTGTGCCCCTTGGTTGATGGTTTAGTCCTTGGGAGTCCTAGGGCATCTGGGTGGCCAACATTCGTTGTTCTTCCCATGGGGCTGTAGACCCCTTCAGCTCCAGACCACCCTCCAGCCCCTCCATTGGGGACTCCATGCCCAGACCAATGGCTGGCTGCTAGCACCTGCCTCTGTATGTGTAAGGCTCTGGCAGGGCCCCTCCGGAGGCAACCGTGGCCTGCTCCTTTGTGTGTACACTTCTTGTCATACATAGTAGTGTCGGGGTTTGGTGACTGTTTATAGGATGAATGGCCAGTAATACTTGTATATTTTATTATACATAATTATATATTTATTAAATAGTTTATATCATATTTATTATATAATAAATAATTAAATTTAAAATATAATATTTTAATATAAATAAAGAAGAATTTTACAAAGTTAAATATTATTTTAAAAAGCTAAGAAAGACAAAGGGGAAAGCACAATAGATTAAAAATCACTATTCATCAGGCAGAATTCCTTCCTTAGTGGGACAAGTTCTTCCTTCCTTCCCTCTGTGTGGTGTTCCATGTGGTGAACAGAGCAGATGAGAGGATGGAAATCTGTCACTCCAGCTCAAACCTATAAAAGCAGATCTGGGGAATGATGTGCCCCAGTCGAGTTTGAACACATTTCTTTTGGATAGAGTTTATGGGAGCAATGGAATTATGAAAACCCAGTGATTAGTTCTCAGTTCCCATGCTCTGTGTTTTTTGGTCTAGAAGGCTGTGATAGGATATTCCTTAATACCTTGATGGTCACACTTCTGCTTCCGAGCCTACAGCCTGCCCCGGTTTCCAGCCCTAAGTTGTGTGTGGACAGTTCATGCCCCTCTGGCTGTGAGGCTCCTAGAGGCAGGCATTTCTTTCTCTCTGGATGTAGCACTGACTATAGAGGGAAGAGACAAGAAAACTCTCTGCCTTGGCCCCTAATCAGCACATGTCATCCGCGGGCTCTACAGCCTGCACTAAACCCAGACCTCAGCTTGTATCTACCTTTCTGTTCTACTTATACAGTCTGCTCTTTTTCTGGCCATTTTAGGGGCACATGTGTCAGGATGGGGAGTGCAAAAGCCTTGTCTGGCAGTTGCCACTGAGCTCTGCTGGAGCCTGTGTTTGGTGCTTTATTCCTGGGGTGTCACTAACCAGCCCTTGGTCACCAGATACCCACCTGTTCCCGCAGCACCCACACAGGGTACGAGCTCTTCCTTGGTGATGCTCACGGAAGCACCATGCTAGGGCTGTGTCCTTGTGGTCTCTCTTTGAGTACTCTCTGTTGGTTTCTCTGTAGAGATCTCACCCAGAACAATAAATTCCCTTACAACCATCACCTCATAGAAAAAGCAATACTGTGTACCATTCCCTCTTCTTTCACTGAGTCTCACTGCTGAACTTTTAACCCACCCACCATTTTACCGGGAAGTCCAATCTATTATTCTTTAGCATTTGGTGCTCTAAAAGGTCTCATCACTTTTCCAACTACTAAATCCATTACTACCAGTGAAAATGTACAACTCTAGTGTGTGCTACTCCAAGAGAAGGACTGGGGTTTGCATCAGAATCAGACACTCTGCGCTTGTGTGTGAGGCTTGCGGTGTTACATGCCCACCACATCATAGAGAAGATGTGAGAAATAGTGGGGAGAGTGGAGTGCCTCGAAGGGGCGAGAAGCTATGATTGTGGCCTCATGGCAGAACAGGGGCCAGGAAAACTGGGGAAAAAATCCAGACAGGTCATTGTTTTAAATTTTTTTAAATTTTCTATATTCTTTGTTTACATTCCAAAGGCTTTCCCCTTTCCCAGTTCCCCCCCACACCATATGTCCCATAAGTCCTCTCCCCTCCCCAACTATTCCCCAATCATTCCCCCCACCACCATTTCTCTGTTCTGGATCTACAAAACTGGATCCAATCTTTTCAAGCCCAGGGTCCTCTCCTTTCTTCTTCTTGGGAATCATTTTAATTGCTAATTGTGCCTTGAGTATTTAGGGCTTCTGGGCTCATTAATATCCACTTATCAGTGATTGCATTTCATGTGTATTCTTTTGTGATTGGGTTAACTTGCTTAGGATGATATTTTCCAGATCTAACCATTTACCTACAAATTGCATGAATTCATTATTTTTAATTGCTGTGTAGTATTCCATTTTAAAGCAGCTCCTGGTTGAAAACCGAAAATTGCTGAGAAAAAGAAGAGCATTACAAAAGAGAAATGGAATAATATATAAAAACAAATCCAAAAAGCTAAATATACATATACATATATCTATATATGTCAGCATATATTAGTAAAAGTTATTGAAAATAATGTGTTTCAATTATAGATTCATACACATACACACATACATACATACATACATACATACATACACACACACACACAAACCCTCTGTTCCCATTAGACATGTCTCTGGTTGGTTACCTAGATATTGACTATACCTTGTACTGAGCAAAATAATACAACTTCAAATCCGTTCCAGTTTAACAGAAAATACAGATAATAAGTAAAATACATGGGGATGTGACAATTCTCTGTGCCCCACGCAGCTTGCACATGCACATGTCAGTAACACTAAAGTTCCTACTAACTCCATAAAGTTAGTGCCAGCATAAATCTTTCCCCAGATAAGGAAAAGGGAGTGGAGAGAAGGTAGGCAAACTGCACAGAACAAAGTCACACTGGCAGCAAGCAAACGAACTGGGATCTGAGCGTGTGCAGTGTGGCCTCGGGCCTGAGCCCAGCTATGCAGGAGGGATGAGTCCCGGGACTGAAGGTGGGACCCGAGGAAAGGACAGATATGTTTATAACCAGTTGCCATCTCTCCCTACAATTTAATTCTCTAGCTTATACTTTATAAACTGTAACTTCAAGTGTACCCTGACTGAATCTAATAAACATTTTAATTACATTGAGGATGTTGCTTTAAGTATTCGACTTTTTAAGTAAAAACATACAGTACAAACCAACCAATATTACATTTTATTTTCACAAGCTGGCTTTGGCACAGATTTAAATAGTAGAATTGTGTTAGAATGTGAATTTGGCCTTCCTTCTGGGCTAACTACATCATGTATCTTGCCATTACAGTAGTTCTGGAGAGCTAAATATTTGTGACTGTGTTTAGTTTAGAAAATCTGTGCTTGTGCAATGACTTTGAAGCCGTATATTACAGATTCATCACATCTGGTTCCTGTTTACATCTTCAGCCTTCCAACATATATTTATGAGAAGCATAATGAAGTAAATTAGATGTTTATAAAGTTATTTTTACTAATGCAATTCTGCCTGACATAAAATCCCTGTGTCAAAGAATCATCTATACTATAAATTATTTCACATTCCCTATTTTTAAATAACAAAGTTAATGTGTGAATAGGTACAAAAAAGCAACAACCAATGAAACATTTTTATAACATTAACTACTGCTAAGTAAAAAATTTAAAAAGAGGGGTGTCTTGAACTCATCATTGTAAAATAATAGAAATTAATATAGTGAACACACACTGATTGCTAAGTGTGTAGCACTCTTGTATTAGTTACAGCCTTATAAAACTGCTCTAAGGACTTACCATGATCACTGTTTGAGGCAAGAACCCAAAGATCGAGAGAGAAGTTAAGGAACTTTTACAAATCCTGGGGCTAGTGGATTTTAGGCAGGGGCTTTGAGTGCAGACTGTGTGCCGTCCTGCTCCTCATGCAGAGACATTCGCCATTATCACTTCGTGGCTCCCGCCATATTGTTAAACAGCTCACACTGAGTGAAGACTGCCCTCAGATGGATCCAAAACACCTGTCTCCTTAGTGAGAGCTAATCATGGCCTGTGCTCTGTAACTGTGTTTGCCCAGGAGCTAGTTTTCAATAATTAGTTATTTTTTTCTTTTTGATAGACATTTATCTTAGTAGAGCATGTCTTACCACTTTCTTCAACCTTGTTAGTATCCAGGTAGCCAATAAGGGAGAGAGATGTTGAATGGAAACAAAGGTGTTTCTGTTTTTATGTAGACGGCATATCTGCAGTCTGTAAGACACGTGCTATAGTCTTATGATATATATGCCAAGTTATATTTTTAAGGTAAAATAAGTGTAAGTGGAACTTATATGTTCCCAAAGTTATGCTTAACATTCATTTCAACCTGTTTAACACATACGAAAGTCCTGGAAGATTTTCTAGTTTCTGAAAATACTCAAGAAGATTCTTAATAAAGCCCTATAAAGCTAGTCAATAATTTTCAAACTTATTAATTTTTAAAAATCAATTTCTAGACATGTATGACTGTGAGCATTTTATATGGCACCTTACCTTTGGAGTCATGGTTTTTATAATGATTCTAATATATTAAGTTAATATACATTAAGAGGGCCTGTTATTTTATGCTTGGTTTAACGACAATTGCACATGCCATGAAAAGACATAGAGAGTCCCTTTAGTCAGGCTTTAGGTCACAGGATGGGCCTCGGGTCAATAGCTTTAGAGAATGTCATGTTCTAATTTGTTTGATGACTCTGGACTTCAGTAACATTCAAGGAAAATAAACACATTCTGTGTGCTGCACCTCGGCTGGCCATGGTCATTACCCCAACAGAACAACCCCAGCACCCATGCTCAGATTCACCACACTTAAACTGCTTCTCCGACAGAAATGACAGGAAAAATTAACCCAAAGTGCAGATACCACTGATAATCCAGTCCCCCTGCTGGAACTGGGGACTGTATTTCTCAGAGAAATACCAAATTCATCATTATAAGCTAGTCAAAAATAAAAAGCAGAGGAAGAGAAAAATCAGAGGGACATAAAGTTACTGACTCTCTGTAAGAATAAAATATGGAATGCCCACTTTTCTAACAAAGCACAAAATGACTTAGGAGACCAGCAGCCAGTGACCTAGCTCATGCAATTTCATATTGAATACAGTACATTTTAGAATATGCAATAATTGGAGTGTGGTTAGTTTTGCTAGGCTTGATCAATACATTTGTTTTGATTATCAAATCATACTACCTAGAATAACTTCCTGTGTACAGAAGACAAGCATTAATGCTGTGTTAAGATCCCATGAACTCTGGTGTACTTGTTCCAAAGTATCACAGGATGCCCCAGAAATATGGACAGTTTTTAAATGTCAATAAAAGAAATAAAGAAATGAGAAAACGGGCTGGAGAGATGGCTCAGCAGTTAAGAGCACTGACTGTTCTTTCAAAGGTCCTGAGTTCAAGTCCCAGCAACCACATGGTAGCTCACAACCATCTGTAATGAGATCTGAAACCCTCTTCTGGGATGTCTGAAGACAGCTACAGTGTACTCGCATATAATAAATAAATAAATCTCTAAAAAAGAAAGAAAGAAATGAGAAAAACAAGAGTGTAATAGGGAGGTGTTAGGGGAGCAAAGATTATGAAACAGCAAAGCAGATTCAAATTCACCTCTCGCCCTTCCCCCTCCCTCTCTCCCTCTCCCTTTTCCCCTTCCCCTCTCCCTCTCCCTCTCCCTCTCCCTTTCCCTCTTCCCCTCCCCCTCTCACCCTCTCCACTCCCCCTCTCTTCTTCACAACCACAGGGTTCCAACGTTCACAGTAACAACTGTCCACATTTCTGTGCATGCTTCATGAGTGTGAGATGCGATCAATGATTTATCCTGTTTTCCTCGACAAGTGTGGTGGCTTTGTATTGCCCACATTAAGCTCATCGCTGTGTGCGATGTGCTGGGAGGCACGGGGAGAGATGCTCTCTGTGGTTTGGGATATGGCTGTCCGGATACACTGGCCCATTTGCTGATTTTGATTCTGGTTTGATTCTGCAGCTTAGTTACCTTCCCCCCAAAGCTAAAGGGGATCCTGTCAGTTCAGGAAGTGGTAATGATTAACCTGGATGTAACCTGATAACACACTCTGAGCAGGTGTTTCTGAGGGCATAAATGCAGAAGGAAAAAAACACCAAGAATTCTGTCTAGGGCTGTTTGGAAAAGGTTTCCCACATAGTTTATGAGAACCTGTACAAATTGAAAATTCGGAAGACCTTCTTCACAGCAATTAAGACGATGACAGGCTGGAGAGATGATGCAGTACTAAAGAATACATGCCTTTGCAGAGAACATGGGTTTGGTTTCTAGCACTTATATGGTGGCTTGTAACTGTCTATAATTTCAGTTCCAGGGTATCTGATCCCCTATTTAAGCATCTTTGGACACCAGGTATATAAATGGTGCACATACAAGCAAAATACCCATATACATAAAACAAAAAATACAGTAAGTAAGTCTTAAAACAAAAATAAGATGGTGAGAGCATTAATTAGGTCGAGCATGGGGTCCTGCTAACTGTGGGATGAGCTGGAGCTTCACCTTTGGCTCTGTTGAAGGTCAGCAGAAAGGTGACTAATCTGTACCCAATGAGGAAACACCAGCTTTTGAAGTAGATGAGGTATACATATGAGTGGTACATATGAGTAAAAATTATCTCTGTGAGCAATGCAGTGATCACAAGATCAGACAAAGCCACGGCCATTTCTATGCAGTTCATGGCCTCAGCTCTTATCTTAATAAAACAAGATAAGCAAAAGTGCATGACATCTTCTCCCCCTGTCTATCTAATGATAGCATTCACAGTGGACCACACTATGTAAATTAGTAAGGTTCTTTAAGTTATGACAAATTCTTCTGCTGGCAACTATACTTTAGAAGAGTGTAGCTTTGTAAGAACCCAATATAGGGTTTCAATGTTCATGCTGTGTGGTCAATATTTGAAGACTCAGCTAAGGAAAACCCCTAAATGTATATGATAACAGATTCTTGATCATAAGCCACATTCACACAAGAAAATAAAAGATTCTGATACTTATTAAACTTATACTTTATCCCAACTTCACTTTTAACAATAAAACTCTATTTCCTCTATAAGCAGGGTACAGCTGTCAATAAATAAATGCAATTTGATGTTTTATTTTAAGCCTATTCAAAGATACTTCCAGAGAATTGATGATATATTTTTAGCATGCTACAACCTAATATAGAGTGCTTGCTGTTCATTTTTATAACGTGTTTAAAACCAAAATAATTTCATATATTTAGGATATATGTTTAAATCCTGCATTTAATTAACACCACCCATACATAGCTATCTATGTCCAACTATATTACATCCTGTGGTTTAAAAACCTCATCCTCTTCCTTAGTCACAAAAATCATGTCTGAGGTCAGGAAATCATCAACAGGGTTAGATGCAGGAAAGGATAAACATTTAGAGCTGACTTTCAGCTCTAGAATGCTGTGGTTCTGAATCTAAAAGGCTCTTAAGCACATTCCATATTGTTCTGTTGGCAGCTTGTCATTTGCCCAGCTTTGGGGTCTGGAGATCTGTGTTCCAGAATAAACCTATAAACCCTGGGAGGAGGCAATTCAACATGAACTTGGGAATTACTTGGTGTTGGGTCTGAAACCCTAGAAATCTGTGGATGTTACTTTTATCTCATTTCTAGACAAAATAGACCACTCCTGGTATTATTGCATGGTGGTGGGGTGTGTGAATTATTCTTATACGGATCTCAAGTAACTACAAGATCAAAGGAATCTTATTTCCATGGTCCCTGTAGAAGATATGTTTGCCAACTAGGGCCTCATAAAGTGCTGCCATATGTCATCCAAGTGGTCCCTGGGACACAGCTGAGCAAGTGCTATCAGTTCTCTTGTGATTGTTGCAGCTCCCTGAGCCAAGAATACACATTAGCTAAGAGTCTCAATGTGCCCCAAAATGTGTGAAAGCTCCAGTCACGCGTGCGTCTGTATGAAAAATAACACTGTTTACAGTAACTGTGCAATGTCTGAGCTCATTGGCACTCTAGCTCCTTTGGTTCAGGACTGAGTCTAGATGCTCAGGGACATGTACATGCCTGGCATCCACTCTTACACCCTCTGAATCAGCCTCTTGGCGTCTACTGAGATTATATATCTGCAATCCAAACTCTCATCTATAAGGTCACGTCTGCCATCTCTCTCTGCGCCTTTCCTGACTCATTTGCATGTCACTGCAGAGTAGGCCACCAATGCAAGATTGTATGACCAGCCTCCACCCAGTTGCCTTAGACATGCCACAGTTTCTATGGTGAGTCTCAAACTCTCCCATGGAAGAAAGCTCTAGCTTGCTGGAATTTTAAAGATTATGAAGTTTCTCTGGGTTCTCACTTGAAATTCAGCTAGTGAAGAGGTAGAGTGTGTGTGATTCTTTTTTTCAGAGACTCCCTAAGACTGGGTCAAAACAAGAGTGTCCTGATGGCCCCCCATTCTGCTATCTCCATCCCAATACTTATCAATCAAGATGTTCTTTTGCTTCTTTCCCCCTCAGTGTTTTCATGACCTTACCCCTTTCTAGGGTTTTCTGACAAATTTTATTTAGGTGGCCTAATGCATTGAAAATACTTGAAAGTATAAGCAGACACAAAATATAATAAGCATATTCTAACACCAGTAGAACAAACAGAGCTGATGTAATGAAGATCTTTCTGATTCAAGTTTCTTTCCTATTATGTCTATTACATTGCAAAGAAAAACACCAAGCAAAAAAGTTATTTATAAGGGACTGTGACAGTACTATTAACTGTCAGGTTAACAGAATCTAGAATCAGTGAGGAAGTGGGTTTCTCCACGCACATTGAAGGACTGTCTTGACTACATAATTGAGGTTGTAAGGGTCATTTACTGTGTGCATCTACATCCCTGGCTCAACCATGTCATGGAGAGAGGGAGTGAGAGAGTGTCATGGAGAGAGTCTTTCATTGCTCTGATTATTGACTGTGGATGCAATGTGACCAGCTCCCTCAAGCTCCTGACACTGTGACTTTCCTGACATCAGACCTAACCCTGGAACCAAGAGCCAAATAAACCTTCTTTCCCTGAAGTTTCTTTTGCCAAAGTATGTATTACACTAATAGAAAGAAGGAAATAAGGCAGCTATTCCATGAAAGTGATTGTAATCAATGAAAGAGCCATATTATAAAACAATGTGTATTCAATAGACCTAATATTATCTTACCATCTTGTATAGCAAATGACACAGTCAGTGTATTTAGTTACTGTATTTAGTAATTAAAATGCAAAAAGTGGAAATAGGGCTAAGGAGCAACTCACAGTCAGAGTGCTTGCCTAACATGCTTGTGGGGTTTGACTTCATCACCATGAAAAACTTGGGGGAAGGGAAGACCACGTCTATAAAATGACAAAGTGGACTCTGGGCAGATGGCTCAGTGGACACTTTCTTTGTAAACATAAACTCCTGAGTTTGAATCCCCAGCACCCATATAAAAAGCTGGCCATGATTACAAATGCTTGTAAATCCAGCATTGAGACTCAAAGACTGGCAGGTGGCAAGGACTTGTTGGCCACTAGTCTAAATGAAGCTTCCAGTAACGCAGAGAAGGATAAGACACACTTAGCTGCCTGCTTTGGTTTCCACATGCAGTCACAAAGGTATGTGTCCACTCACACTTTCAGGCATGTAACACACAAACACATGCACTCATGCACATGTGCACACATGCATGCACACACACATACACACAGATGTATGAATAATTTCAGAAGATAAATGCATTAATATAAAAAAGTCAAATTCATACTAGCTCCTTCTGTATAAAGAAAAAAACACACCTGCTTCAGTATAATCTAAATATAGAAGGGTTTTTTATTTTCAATTTTTCTCTGGGTACAGTGGACATGATGTAACTTGTAAGGTTTCAATTATGGATTATTCTTGCATACCAGCTGAGACCAACTCTTAGAATGTGTCTAGATAGTATAATTAAAGTTATTTTGAACCTGAATAATTACAGTATATGGTATAAGGATACAACTTAGTTTAAGTGTCATCTCTCTTTACGTGGAAATCAGTTAAAATTGATCATTTTAAGTGAAATAAACCCAACATAAATCTCCAGTGAGTAGAACTTCTAGAACCTAAGAGTCCAGCACTAAGCCATAGCTTTTGTATATGCAATCTATTTTCATCATAAAGAAAAAAACAGCATTGAGAGCCTGCAGAGATAGCAGGGACTGTCCTTGGGGCAGATATGATACTCAAAGTGAAATTAGATTAGAGCAGAGCATGTAGATAAAGCAGAGTGGTGTGTGGGCTTGGCCTCTCTCTCTCTCTTTTAAAGATTTATTTATTATATGTGAGTACACTGTACCTGTCTTCAGACACACCAGTAGAGGGCATCAGATCTCATTACAGATGGTTGTGAGCCACCATGTGGTTGCTGGGATTTGAACTCAGGATCTCCAGAAGAGCAGTTAGTGATCTTAACCACTAAGCCATCTCTCCATCCCAGTCTCTCTCTTTTTGAGGTGCAAGCAACATGATTTTGGTGACAGGTTGGATTCTTCAATTAAATACTAACTTTCTAAAGGATTTGCATATTGCCAAGAAAGCAATTAGAATGTCTTAAGTTTAACCCAGCAATGTATATGTGCTGCACTGAAAGTTGCCTTCATTATTTTTATAGGATGAACTTACAAAGATCCCAAATGCACTGACAGTGTTTTGTAATAATATGACTTAGGAACATCAAAAGTAAAAAGACTATCTAATGGCTTAAATAACATCAGTCCTGCCATAGCTGGTTAGAACTCTCACTGAAATATCATCTTGAGGCATCAAGAGCTGAGCTGATGCTCTTCTCCTTCCCTGAACATCCAAACTCAAAGAGGCACACATGCTTGCTATAAAGGAGGAAGGGAACCTTCAAGACAGAGGTTGAACAGGTGTGAAAAAGTGGAGGGGCAACATGGTGAGATCCTGAGATGATAAAACAGCCTGGCATTCTGCTAAAAAGATTAAGGGATGAATTACTTTTAACCTGAAATAAATCCACTTCTCAAATAACATGCAAACAGCATCAGTGGGAAAACATTTTATCATGTAAAAATTAAAATGCCCTGAGAATTTTAGTTCATGGGACTCATCTATGGGTAGGTGCATAACTAACATTTCTTTCTGTATATTTTACTAAAACTCCATGAACTCAGCGATGAACTCAACAACTACAGAACTAACCCTAACTCACCTTAATCTATGTTCACTATGTTGCCCACCCCTTGGACTAGGAACAGACATTTACAAGACAAAAGTATACAAGAGATTATTAGTTAAAAGAGCTTTGAAGCAAATAAAGAAAAAAATGTGAGCAAATACCAATTTTATCTACTTCACAATTACATAAAAAACATCTAGACTCTTTACATTGTTCTTTCAGTCAATGCAGTGTCAATCAGTTTCAGCCGTGGAACAACTAAAGCTTCCTCCCCAGTTTCTCTTTCCCCAAACCATGAATGGGAATTAAAACAACCAGAGTTCTACACATCTCAACTGGAGAATTTCTCAGGAATGGCAAGCCCTGGGCTGTTACTCATCTGGTCTACCCTCTCCACTGACAAACACAATATCTTGATTCCAATATTATCTTTGCATGTATGAAAATCCCACTGACTGAAATAATTTCCACATGATATGTAATGTTGTCCCCACACCTGGAATCTCTTGCTCAGAAATGGATTTCAGAGAACCTCATCTGGATTTAGCATTACGAGAACTTCTTAAAATATTTTAAAATAAAAACGGATGTTAAAAGGCACCTATCAAACTCAGTCTGGGAATTTATGAATGCCAGTGTTTTATAGTTAAAGCTGGGATAGATTATGAAGTCATTCTTATCTCTTACATCTAAATATCATCTCTCACACCAATGTAAGGAAGATAGCACAAAACAAGCACATATGAACTCATCCCCAAACAGGAATTACCAAGCAAAGACTTGTTATTAAGATCATAGAAGACACAGGGCCTAAGATCAGTGGAGCAGCTGGAACACAAGTCTTCCCACCACCATTTGCTCAGAGGAGTAAGGACACAGGCTTACAGGCCAACAGGAGGAACAAACTCCAGCCAGAGACAAGAATACCAACTAGCACCAGAAGGTGAAAGGCAAGCACAAGAACCCTACCAACAGAAACCAAGGCCACATGGAAACATCAGAACCCACTTCTCCCACCACAGCAAGTCCCAAATACCCCAACACACTGGAAAAGCAAGAGTTGGATTTAAAATCGTATCTCATAATGCTGATAGAGGGCTTCAAGAAAGACTTAAATAACTCCCTTAAAGAAATACAGAACATTGGTCAACAGGTAAAAGCCCTTAAAGAGGAAATACAAAAATCCCTTAAAGAAGTAAGGAGATCATGGGTCAACAGGCAGAAGTCCTTAAAGAAGAAACACAAAAATCCCTTAAAGAATTACAGGAAAACACAAACAATCAAGTGAAGGAACTAAACAAAACTATCTAGGATCTAAAAGTGGAAGTAGAAACAATAAAGAAATCACAAAGTGAGGCATCTCTGGAGATAGAAAACCTTGGAAAGAATTCAGGAGTCACAGATGCAAGCATCAACAACAGAATACAAGATATTGAAGAAAGAACCTCAGATGCTGAAGACACCATACAAAACATTGACTCAACAGTCAAAGAAAATGCAAAATGCATAAAGCTGGTAACCCAAAACATCCAGGAACTCCAGGACACAATGAGAAGGCCAAACCTAAGGATTATAGGTATAGATGAGAGTGAGTATTTACATCTTAAAGGCCCAATAAATATCTTCAACAAAATTGTAGAAGAAAACTTCCCTAACCTAAAGAAAGAGATGCCCATGAACATACAAGAAGCCTTCAGAACTCCATATAGACTGGACCAGAACAGAAAATCCTCCCGGCACATAATAATCAAAATACCAAATTCACTAAACAAAGAAAGAATATTAAAAGCAGTAAGGGAAAAGGGCAAGCAACTTATAAAGGCAGACCTATCAGAATCACACCAGACTTCTCACCAGAGACCATTAAAGCTAGAAAATCCTGGGCAGACCTCATACAGACCCTAAGAGAACACAAATGCCAGCCCAGACTACTATACCCAGCAAAACTCTCAATCATCATAGATGGAGAAACCAAGATATTCCATGATAAAACCCAATTTGCACAATATCTGTCCACAAATCCAGCCCTATAAAGGATAATTGGTGGAAAATGCCAACACAAGGAGGGAAACTACACCCTAGAAAAAGCAAGAAAGTAATCTTCCAACAAACCCAAAAGAAGATACTCACACAAACATAAAAATAACATCAAAAATAACAAGAAGCAACAATCACTATTCCTTAATATCTCTTAACAACAATGAACTCAACTCCCCAATAAAAGACATAGAATAACAAAATATTTCTCATGTAAATCTTCAATTTTATCAGAAAATGTTTGTAATTCCCCTTTTAATTAATTTAGTGATTTATTTTATGTCTACCATTTTATCTGCATTATTTTTCATGATAATCTTCAATTTTAATGTCTTTCTATATACTTCCTCCATTTTATCAGAAATGTTTTCAATGTAAATCTTTGATTTTATCACAAATGTTTCTAATTTCCACATTCAATTAATTTAGGAAGAGGTTTTATATCTACCATTTTATATGTAAAACTTTCCATAAAATAGTCAATTTTAATGTTTGTCCATATATTTCTTGAATTTTACCAGAAATATTTTCCATGTAAATCTTCAGTGTTATCTGAAAATGTTTATAATTCCACCTTCAATCAACTTAGAATTATCTTTATGCCTATCATTTTATTTGTATAATTTCCATAATAATCTTTAATTTTAACATATTTTTCTGTATATTTTTGCAATTTTAATAGAAATAGTTTCCATGTAAATCTTCAAGTTTATCAGAAAATGTATTTATAATTCCACTTTTAACCAACTTAGGAATACTTTTATGCCTACCATTATTATAAAATTTTCCACGATAATATTCAACTCTAACATGTTTTTCTACAATTTTCTACAATTTTATCAGAAATATTTTCCACGTAAATCTTTGATTTTATCATAAAATGTTTCTATCCCATATTTCAATTAATTTAACAATGTTTTACATATTTACCACTTTATTCCTTAATTTTCCATGAAAATTGTCAATTTTAACATGTTTATCTGAAATATTTTTCCATGTAAATCTTTAATTTTATCCTAGTGTTTTTACTTCCCTTTACTTCACTTTTCAATAAATAAAAGGATTGGGACCAGCTCTCCGAGCAGGCTGGCAGTGAGGTGCCATCTTGCCTCGGGACACCGGTGCAGAATTCTAGCAGCTGGAGTCAGGTGCGTGGACTGAGACCTAGCTTAGTTTAGCATAGACAACACCCCCAGGCTCTGGCCGGTGCCCAGAGTCAGAAGAGATCGGCCGATCTGGGCACCTACAGCTCAGGAGCAGTTACTGACCTCTGGGGACAGGCTCGCTGAAGCGGGGCCGCCATCTTGCCTCGGGACACCACGCAAACGGGGCGGGCACTGGGTGGCTGGAGTCAGGTGTGTGAACAGAGACCTAGCTTAGCTTAGCTCTGCAGGAGATCTGGGCACCTACAGCTCAGCTGCGATTGCAGACCACTGCAGACCAGCTCTCCCGGGGCTGGCAGCGAGGTGCCATCTTGCCTTGGGACACTGGGCAGAATTCTAGCAGCTGGAGTCAGGTGCGTGGACTGAGACCTAGCTTAGTTTAGCATAGACAACACCTCCAGGCTCTGGCCGGCACATAGAGTCAGAGGATCCAGGCACCTACAGCTCAGCTGTGGTTGCAGACCGCTGCGGACCTGCTAACCGGGCTGGCAGGAGGTACTATCTTGCCTCGGGACACAGCGGACTGCTAGCTGCTGGGGTCAGGTCACAGCAGACTACTGGAGGCTGGGATCAGGAACACAGACACCCTCTACTACAGCAGTGCCAAAGGCCAAGCTCACAGGAGCTTCAAGCTCCAACAAGTAACAATAAGACCAACTAACTCCAGAGATAAACAGATGGCAAAAGGCAAACATAGGAACGTTACTAACAGAAATCAAGGCAATATGGCACCATCTGAACCCAATTCGAAAACCACAGCAAGTCCTGGATACCCCAGCACACCAGAAAAACAAGAGTTAGATATAAAAGCACTGGTCATGATGCTGCTAGAGGAAAACAAAAAAGACATAAACAAATCTCTTAAAGAAATGCAGGGGAACATCAATAGGGTAGAAGCTCTTACAATGCAAACACAAAAATCGCTTAAAGAACTCCAGGAGAATAAGGGCCAACAGACAGAAACCAATAAAGAGGAAATGAGAAAATCAGTTAAAGAAATGCAGGAGAACTTGAAACAACATGCAGAAGTCATGAAAGAGGGAGCACAAAAATCTATTAAATAATTACAAGAAAACACAAACAAACAAATGAAGGAACTGAGCAAAACCATCCAAGATCTGAACACAAAGGTAGAAACAACTAAGAAATCACAAAAGGAGGCAACTTTGGAGATAGAAAACCTTGGGAAGAAATCAGGGGTAGTAGATGCAAACATCAACAAAAGAATACAAGAGATAGAGATAAGAATCTCAGATACTGAAGATAACATAGTAACCATTGACTCCACAGTCAAAGAAAATGAAAAATGCAAAAGGCTTGTAAATCAAAACATCCAGGACATCCAGGACAAAATGAGAAGACCAAACCTAAAGATTATAGGGATAGGTGAGAGTGAAGATCTACAACTTAAAGGGCCAGCAAATATCTTTAACAAAATTATGGAAGAAAACTTCCCTAACTTAAAGAGAGAGATGCCCATGAATATACAAGAAGCCTACAGAACTCCAAACAGACTGGACCAGAACAGAAATACCTCCCGTCACATAATAATCAAAACCCCAAATGTACTAAACAAAGAAAGAATATTAAAGGCAGTAAGAGAAAAAGGCCAAGTAACATATAAAGGAAGACCTATCAGAATCACACCAGATTTCTCTCCAGAAACCATGAAAGTTAGAAGATACTGGGCAGACCTCATGCAGACCCTAAGAGAACACAAATGTCAGTCAAGACTACTATACCCAGCAAAACTCTCAATCAACATAGATGAAGAAATCAAAATATTCCATAACAGGACCAAATTTACACAATATCTTTCCACTAACTCAGGTCTACAAAGGATAATAGGAAAAAAACTCCAATACAAGGAAGGAAACTGCACCCAAGAAAAAGCAAGACAGTAACCGTCTTCCATCAAACTCAAAGGAAGATAACTACTCAAAAACAAAAATAACATCAAAAATGTCAGGAAGTAATAATCACTATTCCTTAATATCTCTTAACATCAAAGGACTCAATTGCCCAATGAAAAGACAGACTAACAGACTGGATACGGAAACAGGACCCTACATTTTGCTGCTTACAGGAAACACACCTCAGAGTCAGAGACAAACACTACCTCAGAGTAAAAGGATGGAAGACAATTTTGCAAGCAAATGGTCGCAGGAAGCAAGCTGGAATAGCCATTTTAATATCAGATAAAATTGACTTTCAACCCAAAGTCATCAAAAGAGACACAGACGGTCACTTCTTGCTAGTCAAAGGAAGAATCCACCAAGAAGAACTCACAATTCTAAACATCTATGCTCCAAATGTAAGGGCACCCTCATTCGTAAAAGAAACTTTACTAAATCTCAAAGTACACATTGCACCTAACACAATGATTGTGGGGGACCTTAATACTCCACTATCCTCAGTGAACCGATCATGAAAACAGAAACTAAACAGGGACACGGAGAAACTCATCGAAACTTTGGACCAATTGGATTTAACAGATATATATAGAACATTTCACCCTAAAGCAAAAGACTATACTTTTTTCTCAGCTCCTCATGGTACCTTCTCCAAAATCGACCATATAATTGGTTCCAAGACAGACCTCAACAAATATAAAAAGATCGAACTAATCCCATGTCTCTTATCAGATCACCATGGAGTAAGAGTGTTCTTCAATAGCAACAAAAACAACAGAAAATCCTCATACACATGGAGGCTGAACAATATTCTACTCAATGATACCTTAGTCCAGGAAGAAATAAAGAAAGAAATCAAAGATTTCTTAGAATTTAATGAAAAGGAAGGCACAACATACCCAAATCTATGGGACACAATGAAAGCAGTGCTTAGAGGAAAACTCATAGCCCTGAGTGTCTCCAAAAAGAAACAGGAGAGAGCATATACTAGCAACTTGATGGCACACTTGAAAGCTCTGGAACAAAAAGAAGCAATTTCACCCAGGAGGAGTAGAAGACAGGAAATCATCAAACTCAGGGCTGAAATCAATCAAGTTGAAACAAAAAGAACCATACAAAGAATCAACAAAACCAGGAGCTGGTTCTTTGAGAAAATCAACAAGATAGATAAACCCTTAGCCAGACTTACCAAAGGGCACCGAGACAGTATTCAAATTAACAAAATTAGAAATGAAAAGGGAGATATAACAACAGAAACTGAGGAAATTCAAAAAATCATCAGATCCTACTACAAAAACCTATACTCAACACAACTGGAGAATCTGGAGGAAATGGACAATTTCCTAGACAGTTACCAAATACCAAAATTAAACTAGGATCAAATAGATCGTCTAAACAGACCCATAACCCCCAAAGAAATAGAAGGGGTTATAGGAAGTCTTCCAACCAAAAAAAGCACAGGACCAGATGGTTTTAGTGCAGAATTCTATCAGACCTTCAAAGGAGTCCTGATACCGATACTCTTCAAACTATTCCACAAAATAAAAACAGAAGGAACACTACCCAACTCATTCTATGAAGCCACAATTACTCTGATACCAAAACAACACAAAGATCCAACAAAGAAAGAAAAGTATAGGCCAATTTCCCTTATGGATATTGATGCAAAAATACTAAATAAAATCCTTGCCAACCGAATCCAAGAGCACATCAAAATGATCATTCACCATGATCAAGTTGGCTTCATCCCAGGGATGTAGGGATGGTTCAATATATGGAAATCCATCAACGTAATCCACTACATAAACAAACTCAAAGAAAAAAACCACATGGTCATCTCATTGGATGCTGAATAAGCATGTGACAAAATTCAGCATCCTTTCATGCTAAAAGTCTTGGAAAGAGCAGGAATTCAAGGCCCATATCTAAACATAGTAAAAGCAATATACAGCAGACCAGTAGCCAACATCAAGGTAAATGGAGAAAAACTTGAAGCAATCCCACTAAAATCAGGGACTAGACAAGGCTGTCCCCTTCAATATCTCTTCAATATAGTACTTGAGGTACTAGCTAAAGCAATTCGACAACAGAGGGAAGTCAAAGGGATACAAATCAGAAAAGAAGAAGTCAAACTATCACTATTCGCAGATGATATGATAGTATACTTAAGTGACCCAAAAAACTCCACCAGAGAACTCCTGTAACTGATAAACAACTTCAGCAAAGTGGCTGGCTATAAAATCAACTCAAGCAAATCAGTAGCCTTCCTATATGAGAAGGATAAGCAGGCCGAGAAAGAAATTAGGGAAATGACACCCTTCACAATAGCCACAAATGATATAAAGTATCTTGGAGTGACGCTAACCAAACATGTGAAAGATTTATATGACAAAAACTTCAGGTCTCTGAAGAGGGAAATTGAAGAAGACATCAGAAAATGGGAAAATCTTCCATGCTCGTGGGTTGGCAGGACTAATATAGTCAAAATGGCAATCTTGCCCAAAGCAATATAAAGATTCAATGCAATCCCCATCAAAATCCCAACTCAGTTCTTCATAGAGCTAGAAAGAGCAATTCTCAAATTCATCTGGAATAACAAAAAACCCAGGATAGCTAAAACTATCATCAACAGCAAAAGAACTTCTGGGGGAATCAATATCCCGGACCTCAAGCAATATTACAGAGCAGTAGTGTTAAAAACTGCATGGTATTGGTTCAGTGACAGGGAGGCGGATCAATGGAATAGGATCAAAGACCCAGAATTGAACACACACATCTATGGCCAATTGATCTTCGACAAAGGAGCTGAAAACATCCAGTGGAAAAAAGATAGCCTTTTCAACAGATGGTGCTGGCTCAACTGGAGGTCAACATGCAGAAGAATGAGAATTGATCCACTCTTATCTCCTTGCACTAAGCTCAACTCCAAGTGGATCAAAGACCACCACATAAAACCAGACACACTAAAACTAATAGGAAAAAAACTCGGGAAGACCCTTGAGGACATTGGCTCAGGGGAAAAATTCCTGAACAGAACACCAATTGCTTATGCTCTAAGAGCAAGAATAGACAAATGGGACCTCATAAAATTACAAAGTTTCTGTAAGGCAAAAGACACTGTCAAAAGGATAAATCGGCAACCAACAAATTGGGAAAAGATCTTCACCAACCCCACATCCGACAGAGGGCTAATATCCAATGTATACAACGAACTTAAGAGGTTAGACCCCAGAAAACCAAATAACCGTATCCAAAAATGGGGTACAGAGCTAAACAGAGACTTTTCACCTAAAGAAATTCAGATGGCTGAGAAACACCTTAAAAAATGTTCAACATCATTAGTCATTAAGGAAATGCAAATCAAAACAACCCTGAGGTTTCACCTCACACTAGTCAGAATGGCTAAGATTAAAAACTCAGAAGACATCAGGTGTTGGCGAGGATGTAGAGAAAGAGGAACACTCCTCCACTGCTGGTGGGAATGCAAGCTGGTACAACCACTCTGTAAATCAGTCTGGTGGTTCCTCAGAAAAATGGACGTGATACTTCTGGAGGACCCAGCCATACCACTCCTGGGAATATACCCAGAAGATTCCCCAGCATGCAATAAGGATACATGCTCCACTATGTTCATAGCAGCCTTATATATAATAGCCAGAAGCCGGAAAGAACCCAGATGTCCCTCAACCGAGGAATGGATACAAAAAAATGTGGTATATATACACAATGGAGTACTATTCAGCCATTAGAAACAATGAATTCATGAAATTCTTAGAGAAATGGATGAAGCTGTAGAACATCATACTAAGTGAGGTGACCCAGTCTCAAAAGAATACCCATGGTATGCAGTCACTGATAAGTGGATATTAGCCTAGAATATTGGAACACCAAAGACATAAATCACATACCAAGTGATGTCTGACAAGAAGAAAGGAGTGGACACTGGTGCTAGAATGGACCAAAGCATCATTGTGGGGGAGTACAAGAACAAGCAGGTGGAAGGGGGTGGATGAGGGAGCAGGGGGAGGGAAAAGGGCATGTGGGACCTTTGGGAGTGGGGAACCAGAAAAAGGGAAATGAAATGTAAATATAGAATATATCCAATAAAAAAAGAAAAATAAATAAATAAAAGGATTTATTAAAAAATGATCATAGAAATAACATCACAAGAAATTCCTTTGGAGGCAATAAAATATTCCTTTCTATATACAACATGCATGTTAATCTCTTAAGTAAGGTATCTCCTTAGGTCCGTAGAGAGACCTATTTTCAGCTTGCATGTAAGCACACATCATGATGCTTTGGTAGGCACGTCATTGCATTGATAGAACCCACAAGATTGCCTGGAAGACAGTGTTGAACCTACTTCTGTTACTATTCACAATCAATGTAAGAATGCCACCTATCATCCTTGGCAGCACTAGACACACTTTAAATTACATAATTATTTAATTAATGTCTGTCATTTCCAACCTGATTTGAAAATTTGTAAAGGTGGAAATGCTTTTTCTTTACACAATGATTTATCTGTAGCTCCTAACATCATGTCTGGTACAGTGAACGTGTACAATAAAGATTTGTTGAAGGGGATGTTGGGCCTAGTACATGAGGGGAAACGCCGCTCCATCAGCTAACTACATCTGACAGCCCCAACGTTGTGTGGTCCCTCTCAACTCAATGTACAGGAGGTTTGCATGTTCATGTTTAAAAGCATAAAGGTAAATATGCTAGGTACTGTCCCAGTCACATAGCCTGAAGGTGGTATATGTGTATAACATTTAAACTGGCAGCCACAACTATAAACCTGAAGTGTAAGCCTATGCTGACACAGTTGACACTTACAACCCTGTTAGGCAGTGTTAATTTGTATAAGAGCACACACAGGCCACGGACCTCTGATTGAGTTGTATATAAAAGTGGAAGTCCCCATCAGGATGCCAGTGTTCTTAGAACCAGTGTGACACAGCATCATTTTCTCGAGACTCCTGAGAATATAATGAACCCGGAAAGAGTTCCACTCAGGTCTATTGGGTCTCTATAACCCAGTAAGAGCACTGAAGGATTTGCACAAGTGTTGGATTATGAGTAAGAGCTGCTCACAAGACAAAAATGTGGAAGAAGGCTGTCGATGCAGAAGGAGAGGACAGCAAATCAGTCTCAAATGTCCACTTACAGCCGGGCGGTGGTGGCGCATGCCTTTAATCCCAGCACTTGGGAGGCAGAGGCAGGCAGATTTCTGAGTTCGAGGCCAGTCTCGTCTACACAGAGAAACCCTGTCTCGAAAAAAACAAAAACAAAAACCAAAAAAAAAAAAGTTCACTTACACTTAAGGGACCCTTAGCAGGAAGGTGGGGTCGGCAGAGGAAGTTACCTTGGGGTCAGAATATGAAGTCCTGTCAGTGTTATGGTAGAAGATTTACACTTATTTTGTGGAACATTAGCTAAGACTAAAGTATTTTTTTAGAATATTGGAACCATTGGAATAATGCTGTTTAGTTCACTTTTAGGTAGAATGTAAGAGTCTCACTTAATATTCTGCTTCTCTGTGAAATTATGCCAACCACTGACTTCAGCTCTCAGTTCCTACTGGAAATCTTCCCAACGCATGTCTTGATGTCTTGTCAAGGAAGTTAGAAACTTCCTTGGTGTGTGGTGTGTGTGTGTGTGTGTGTGTGTGTAAAATTTTCATAGTTCTTCTGGTAATTTTATTCTTCATAGTAATTTTATTCCATTACTCCCAACAGCTTGTGATTAACTCTGTTGAGTAATCCAAGATCATGTGCCAAGAAAAGGTTGGGTCACATAAACAGGGAGAAAGAAACTGGGCACTTTGCACACAGCCCTCTGAGGATCTCGGCTGGTACTGACCTGTAAAGGGTGCCATGAAAGCATCCACCAGAGGGGAACAACCAATAGTCCTATCCAGCTATGATGCCTGTAGACTAAACAATGGTGAGCATGGTGCAACACCCCTAAGGATGCAACAATGACACACATAGTCTGGGAATTAAGAACACCAACAGGACTTAAGACCTGCTCAACGGGAGGGAAGACTTGCCTGATATGGGAAGTCTAGGCAACTCCCTTGGACTAATGAAGTGTTGAGGCTTAAAGGAGAGTCTACAACTTCTCTGTTACCAAATTAGCATAATTGATAACCACATTCTAAATATTTATCTTTAGACCCATAGATAAGTGTCCTCATCCCTTCATCCAGGAAACATCTCCTCATAAACTTCAGAGACCATAGACAACCACAACCAATCGACGTGCAGAGAATAAGAGATGTTGTGGTATCTAGCCTCAACAGATTCAAGTACAACACAACTCCCATACCTAAGGCTCGAGGATCATAGCAGAAGGGAGTCAGAGAGACTGTAGGAGACAGATGTTTGAGGTTTTACTTCCTAGAAAACTGAAGAGAAGCTACACCATGAAGTCTGATCAGCATGGCTGCCTAAACAAGACCTGAGCAAAGCAATGGATAACACCAATAGATGGGCAAACACAGAAGGGAATGCTGTGGGGGCTGGATAACACCAATGGACAGGCAAACAAACACAGAAGGGGAAATGTCATGGTGCCTGAAGCCTAGACAAGGAACCACAAACAACAGGAAAGGAGGTCTTGCCCAGAGAAGAGCTCCTGAACTGGTTATCCAGTACCGAAGAGTAAGCCCTGAAATCATACAGACAAGTAACTACATAATGCATAATGATTGAGCAAGTGTATGTGTACATATATGTGTATGTGTATGAGTATATAAATATATATATAAAACCTTTTTATAAATATTATATACATACACATATATGTATATGCACATATATGGAGCCTGCTCTATATACACATATAATATATATATATACATATATATGTGTGTATATATATGTATATATATATATATATATATCTCAGGTTGTTGTGGTGATGTCTGTGCATGTGTGTGTATAATTACAACAAAAATAGAAGATGAAAATGATGCAATTATATTTTAATTTCAAAGAATAAAATATTTTTTTCTAGTTGGAGTCCTCCTAAAATCAAATTAAATGCACAAAGGAAAAACATGCCCAATGGAAAACAAAGAGGCAAATGAGAGGATGTGAGGTAGCGGGATAGAATAGCTACACACGAGAGGTCACAGAAGCAGATTCTGGAGGCTAGCAAGGTGTTTCAGAGGGTAATGGTGCCTGCCTCCAAGACTGATGGCCTGATCTTGATTCCTGAGATGACACTGGAGGAGAACTGACTCCTGCTAGTTGTCCTCTGGTATCTGCAAGTGCTCCTTAGAATGCATGTACCCATTCCAATACAAAATGCATTTAAAAAAGTATGAGTGGATTCTGGGACCACAGTATCCAACAAATTATCAGACACACTGGTCGCTAAAACACTTAGCTGGATAGGCTGTTACTGCCAGTTTATGAGCTTCAGCAGACTTTACTAAAACTCTGGTTATAATAAAGCAGTTAGAACAATCTTAGAGAGCTATCCATTTAGCAGATACTTATCTGCATTTTGTCTAAATGAGTGCATTCACCTTCCACTTGGTCAACCTAGTAATTTGGAGGACTTTAAGAATCCAGTAAGTCCAAAGTGCCACATTGAGCACGTAGGAGGCTGGTGGGGAGTGGGGGTGATGTTTTTAAAAAAGGAATAAAATCACTTCCTGTGGTTAACATTTTAGAACCTGGTCCAGGGCAGACTGGACCAATATTGTGGGTATGTTGGTATCTTATTCATGAGTTTCGGACACAGACGTGCACTGGTGCCACACTGAGTGGGACACACGTGTGAGACAGATGAGCTGGCATCACTATCAGATGCAATTAAAGACTTACTGAATGTGCTGCCAAATACCGCAAATATGAAACCACCTCAGAGGAAATTTACTACTGCTTTGACAGCCATTTCAACAAAAACAACAGGTTAGCCCCACAAACGGGAAGATTAAATACACGGAGCTAATGGAAGCACTGCGACTGAAGGCCCTCACTTGGGAGACTAACTTTATTAATACGGTACAGCTTACACATATTTAAAGTCACTGACTATGTTTTAATAAAAGATATCAGGCTCTGAGATGTGAAAAAGTAGGCAATAGCTTTTAATTAGCTTCTCTCAAGTAGAAATTAATAAAACATAAAAGGGAAGGAAACTATTCTCTGTGCATGTAGAGGAGAACAGAAGAGGCAGCTGCTGGGGGCAGGGTCCTTCAGGACTCCACCTCCTTCACGTATCACTTAAGGAACCTGCCCTCCTTTGGGAAATACTGCTTTGTCTTGAAGCAGGGAACCATGCTGCCCAGGCTGTCCTTGAACTCCTTACAAAACAAAGGTTGGCTCTGACCTCCTTCTCTTCTTGCCTCTGCCTCCATTGTACTGGGATCCCTGATGCACAAACCCCACCCCCAATGATTCCACCCATTGCATGCAGTCTACTTTGAGAACTTTTGGCAAAAGGAAGCTTTGATGTGAGTTGTAAGATTACCAATGTAGAACATGGAAGAATTGTCTCTAAACAAAGAAAATTGGCAACTATAGTTTTTAGCTTCCATTAAAACTTTTACAGTGACCAAGAATTGGCTGCTAAATGTGTCTGTAATATTTCTTTATGTGACTTCATAAAAGCTTATTTTAAATGTAGAGGTAAAATTTGTTCTCGCTGTAGAGCCTGTTTGCTAGGAAAGAAGGGAGAAGATCAGCCAAATTAAACATCATCCACCCTTCTTACAACCTTCATTATAAAACATAATGCTGGATATTTCATCCTGGAGAAATATTAGATTTGTATAAAAGTTGTACTCTACAAATTCCTCACTACAAAGAAAGGTTATGTATCATATAAATTTGAATTTTTCTCTTATAAAACATACACATTAAAATGGATACATATCTCTTCATAATCACAAAAGTTTTGGACTTGGTCTTAAATACACTGGAATTAATATTTTTCCATTGTTGTAAATGGTTACCTGTTCTGAGTCTTCTTAATATTTATCAATCAACTATTTCTACAAATATTGAATGTTTATTATATTCTAATCACTAAAACAGAGGAGTGTAATTGAGGGAGACAGGAGGGGAGGAAAGACAGGGGAGGGAAGGGGAGGGGAGGGGAGGGGAGGGGAAATGTAAAGAGCTGTAGAAGAGCAAAGAAAGAAATCAGCTAGTGTACTTGCGTGGCCACAGTGTTGGATAGCAGAGCAAGGGTAATTTGAAGGGCTCATGGTCCATTTTGGAGGTAGATTGCAGGTGTTTCTAATGTGTCGATGTGAGGGTTGTAATTAAGGGGGAATCTAGACACATCTCTAGGACAGAATTCAGCTCATCAAGAATGCTCATAACACTGAGGTAGGAATAACAGAAAGAAAAGCTTTGGATGAAGAAGAAGGTGAGACGAAAGTAATCTGCTGCTTTCAAGAATATGATATATACAGATGCAGATGTACAAGACCAGGGTACCAGAGTTTACTCTTATAGCCATCGCAATGTAAGGTATGACCTACAGAAGATAACTGTAAATATATCCACTTTAAAGACTGATGGAGCACATGTTTCCTGGTATGCTGAAATCCCAATACTTCAGTGGTTTTCCCTACCATGTGTAGCTAATTGCTAAATAGTTAAAAAAAAAATAAAAACAAAAACTTCAACTGAAAATGACCTATTCAGAGGCTAAGTAGTCAACACAGACCCTTTAAGCCTCTAAACAAGTCCTTTTTCCTGCCAGAAAAGTCACAGATCCTCTATGTCCTGGCCTAAGAACCCCAGAGAGAAATTATTCACACTCCCAAAGAACTATATTATCCCAATGGGCTACCATATTTGCACTTTTCTATCCCTATCATTAATTGTTCTTGACACTGAATTGTCAAAGACCTTACACCATGAAATTTGGGGACATAAACAATTAAAAACTTATTTTTGAAAAATGTTCTCAAACAACCATTCTTCATAATAATGTGTTCACGTAGACACAGCAATGCTATGACATACACAGAGAAGGATTAGTTAATGTCTTATTTATTGAACAGTTGCAATATTTGTGTATACACACATACTTGTGTGTGTATAAAATATGGTAACAATAAGAAGAAATATATATATATATATGTGTGTGTGTGTGTGTGTGTGTGTGTGTACATATACACACATATACATATTCCAAGCAGCCAGTCTAGAAAGGTTGAGGCCAGCAGACACAGCCGGTGTCACAGCATGTATTACTTTGGACAAAGCTCAGGGACAAAGAGGACCTGCATCCAAAGCCAGAGTCAATGCTGAGTATATCCTTTCTGCTCATGGTCTGCCTTTAGAGAACACACTCCACTGATTGAACCTGAAGAGCATACCTTTGGTTTGTTACATCTCTTTACCTAGCATAGAGGTAAGCCATAATGAACACTCATGGAAATGACAAGATACAGTCAAGGTTTGCAACCTAAGAAGTCATGAGCACTAATTATAAGCTAAACAGTAACACTGCCACATTCTAGTTCATTTTCATATTGTTTCACATTTACTTCCCCTGCTATACAGACATCTTCATTGTCTTTAACCCCTAAGCCTCCACTCTTCATAATCTTGGAGGCTTCTAATACCCAGTATGCTTAACTGCAAGATGCTTCAACAAGGGCTCTTCTCTGGTGTTGTGGCAGACAAAAAGTGTCTGAGGATACTACAGGTGAGAATACATTTCTAATTTTCCCCGAAATACATTCTGTGATACATCAAACAAAAGAATCTGCAAAGTAACTATAGACTGTCATTCTGGTTAAGTCAAACTCATAGTGGCATTCATGTTTGAGAAAAAAATCAGAAATACCATAATTTTTAAAATTCAGAAACATCTTTGTGCAGTAGGAACATTTATTTGTTTCAGATATAAGACCTGGCATGCATTTTCACATTCACAAAAAAAAAACTGAAAAAAAAAAAACAATTTCAATGGCTTAAGGGAGTTCTCATTAGAAATGAATGTTACATGACAGGCAGATAGATCAATGGAATAGAATTGAAGACCCAGAAATGAACCCACACACCTATGGTCACTAGATCTTTAACAAAAGAGCTAAAACCATCCAGTGGGGAAAAAAGACAGCATTTTCAACAAATGGTGTTGGTTCAACTGGCAGTCAACATGTAGAAGAATGCAAATTGATCCATTCTCATCTCCCTGTTCAAAGCTCAAATCCAAGTGGATCAAGGACCTCTAAATAAAATCAGATACACTGAAACTTATAGAGGAGAAAGTGGAGAAGAGCCTGGAGCACATGGACACAGGGCACAGCAGATGCTGGAGAGGATGTGGAGAAAGAGGAATACTCCTCCATTGCTGGTGAGATTACAAGCTGGTAAAAAGTACTCTGGAAATCCGTTTGGTGGTTCCTCAGAAAAATTGGACATAGTACCCGTGGACCCAGTTATACATCTCCCATGCATGTACCCAGAAGATGCTCCAACATGTAATAAGGACACATGCACCGCTATGATCATAGCAACCTTATTTATAAGAGCCAGAAGCTGGGACGAACCCAGATGTCCCTCAACAGAGGAATTGATACAGAAAACGTGATATATTTACACAATGGAGTACTTCTCAGCTATTATAAACAATGAGTTCATGAAATTCTTAGGCAAATGGATGAAACTAGAAAATATCATCCTGAGTGAGGTAACCCAATCACAAAATAGCACACATGGTATGCACTCACTGATAAGTGGATATTAGCTCAAATGCTTGGAATACCCAAAATACAATTCACAGACCACATAAAGTTCAAGAAGAGTGAAGAACAAAGTGTGGATTCTTTGGTCCTTCTTAGAAGGGGGATCAAAATACCCATGGCTCACAGCCAACCAATGGACTGAACATAGGGCCCCCAATAGAGGAGCTACAGAAAGGACCCAAGGAGCTGAAGAGGTTTGCAGCCCCATAGGAGGGACAATAATATGTACCAACCAGTACCCCCAGAGCTCCCAGGGACTAAACAACCAACCAAAGAGTGCACATGGAGGGACCCATGGCTCTAGCTACATATGTAGCAAAGGATGGCCTTGTCACACATCAATGAGAGGAGAGGCCCTTGGTCCTGTAAAGAATCAATGCCCCAGTGTAGGCTAATGCCAAGTCAGGAAAGTGGAGGGAGGGTTGGTATTTAGGAGGGGGGGATGGTATAGGGGGTTTTCTGAGGGGTAATGAGGAAAGGGGATAACATTTGAAATGAAAATAAGCAAATATATAAAAAAAGAAATGAATGTTATATTCTTCAATTGGAATGCCTTTTCTAGGAAGGTAAGTTATTTTATTATAAATTCTAAACAGTTAAAGATGGGGTTGAGTAATTTTTTCAATAATCTTGATTGTATTATTAAGTTATTCATAAATATAGCATATAGGCCTTGATTCCAACAAAATTAAGTTTGTGTCCAGGAGTAAGGGAGTTGTGAACCTAGGTACACCACCCAGAGAAACTAGCCAGGTCCCACAAAGGCCTCCTCCCACTTTGGGCCCTACCTCTGTACATACCTTATATCTTATATCATACCACCTGGGCCTAGTGCAAAATCTCCAACTCAACTAATGATGGCCCCAGACAACACAGGACAATGGAGAGAATATGGTATTTTCTTAAGTGGGTCTATGGATCAATTTTGCCTCATATAAAGGCTGGAGAACATGAGTAGAAAAAAGATTTAGAGCTAGCCAGTCTGAATAGTGGTCTCAATACATATCTCTCGGGAGCCTAGACCTCTTCAAAGTTCAGGCCTGTGGTTAACAAGAGGCAGGAGGTGAAAGCCAAAGTCACTTAAGTGAAGACATGCAAGAGAACCACCAGGCTTTGTGACCACCACTTGTCACAAAACTGTGCTAAAGAGAAAGGTTTGCTTGAGTTCATGGTAGGAGCTGGAAGCAAAGGCTGTTCACATCATGGCAGACCAGGAAGAGAGCAGCAGGATAAAGTATCCCCGGAACTCACCCCCAGTAGTCTGCCCAACTCCTAAAGGTTCCAGGGCCTCCAAATTAACACCACTGGTTGAGAAACAAATGGAAAAACAAAAAACAAAAAACAAAAAAACCATGAGTCTAGGTAAGCACTCCAGACTCAAGGATGTTTCAAATGACAAGGCCTGTTGTACTTCATCACAAGAATTAAATTTAGAGTATTGTCATCTAAGGCACTACAGTATGAAGGGCAAAATACACTCTAGGAATGAGTGAGTCCTTACAGCCAGGCATGAGTATGCATGTAATCTCAGATCTCATGCAAAAGGATTGTGAATTCAGAGCCAGCTCGGGCTATATTGTGATAGCAGGTGGGTGTGGGACTATATCATTTAGAATATCTTTATTTTGATGAATTAAATTGTATTACAATAAAGACTAAAACTTTTGGTCACTTCACTATGTTTGTCTGGTATATTCCTTTTCCTTTTTCCTTTTTTCTTTATTTTTCTCCATTTAAAATACATTCTTCAAGTAAAACCATTTTTTATCCTGAGATATTTATAGAGATATGACAAAAAAAAACTTAGTTACATCATCTAATACTATAACAATGTATTGGTATTGTGATGGTCTGAACAAAATTGGCCCTCATTGACTCAGAGGGAGTGTCATTATTAGAGGCATGGCCTTCTTGGAGGAAGTGTGTCACTAGGGATGGGCTTTGGGGTTTCAGGAGCTCTCTTCCTACTGCCTGCTGATCCAGATGCAGAAGTCTCAGTTAACTCTCCAGCAATATGTCTACCTGTGGCTGCCATGCTTCCCATCATGATGATAATGGACTAATCCTCTGAACTGTAAGCCAGCCCCAATTAAGTGTTTTCCTTTATAAGAGCTGCCCTGGTCATAGTGTCTATCTAAGATACTCTCTTACACAATCATCCTAAAACATTCCTTCTCAAGATTGAGTCACATACTGCAACATTTGATTTCATCAGTAACAACCCCCTTCTAAACCACCCACTTTGTAAAACTGTTGACTCAGAGAAATTGTGTTTGCTCTCCGAGAACACACTACATTATGAATTATCTAATTGCTGCCTGGTTGATTTTTTTTTTCTTTTCTCTGTCATAGGTCATGAAAGATGTAGCTGGAAATCAGAGATCTCTCAAAGCAAGCTTAGCTTCTCAGCAAGAACAAGGCATAGGAGGGAACATGGAGCACTGTATCTGGACATGCACGTCACCAGCTGACTCCATTTAAGGACACTGCGGTTAAGTGAGGACAGCTGGTTCTTTCCATTGTGGATTCCATTATCAATCTTCCTTCCACTAGCTTCAGCCCTCGCTGGTGTGAATGACTCAATGTGCCATTTTTACTAGGATTTTAAAGCATGGTTTGTTAATTATTGCAATCTTTCTACATATTTCAGCTGGGAATATTTTTGTGAAAAAGGCCCTCTCATCAATCTGAACAAAATCTGGATTGGTACCTCATGAAATGTAGTTTGTGTAATACTTAATGGTTCAATGTGTCTCTTCTTCCCGCATAGATCAGAAAGGCACACACACTGAAACAGGAACAATGGTGTTTACAACGTGGTTAATTTAGTTGAAGATGAAATTTGTAATTAGTTTTTCTACAATACAATTCCATTCACATCGAAGATGTGCAAAAGCAAAACTGTTTCATAAACTTTTCATAGAGAATGTGGTAAATATTGCAAGGAAAAGTCCAATTGAGACCTGGTAGACAATTTTAATTAATATTTAGTTCAGGTATATCCTTTAAGGTAAATACACTATTCTTAACTTATAGGGTATATTGATACATCCTATAACATAAAAGGTATAACAATGTAGCTTACTGAGTAAATTCAGTAAATATGATTTAGATGTTATAGTCAATTTGTAATATATGACCTCTTCAATAACTCAATGTATTGAGCCATTGTGGTTACACAGTAACTGAAATTAACAGTGTAACACGGTAAGTTTATTGTTTAGGTATGGGCACTGGCAATTACCTTGCTTTGCAAAGAAGACAGAGACACCTCACAGACATGTGAAGGTCCATTAGGGAGATGAGCAAACAGTGGAAACTGATACCATACTGACTGAGAGTACTTCCTCTAGCTGAAACCAGGGAATGCCAAGCATTGTCTACTGTCTACTTTATGACCATGCGCTGAGTCACTTGTAAAGTACATATGTCACATAGTCCAAATGACAAAGAGTTTTATTAAGTAAATTTTCTACAACTTACCCTTCTTGGATGACATAAGAGGTTTCTTTGGAGAATCATGTTCGGTGGTATTCTAACTATTCCAAGAATGCTTTACAGGTGACATTATCAGAGAAATGACAGAAACATCACTCCCGGCATTCCTCTCAACCTCTGATCAAGGACAGAATGGGAAGGAAGTCTGAAAGAGGCAGTTACAGCGTTGCCACAGTGACCAGAGTGAGCACTTTCTTATTGGTCTTGCACACTCCCAAGAAGAAGAGTTTAAGCACAATAAAGTCTTCCCTTGAGTTCTATATCCCAGACATCACTGATGTTTGTGCATTGACATTGTGTGTCAGGTCCATTGTACATCCGACTCCTCCACTTGCTGACTAGCTCTCCAATTGCAGTGACACTTATGGGGTCACTCAGAACCTGTCTCACCATAATTTGAAATTACCAAGAACAGGAAAAACATAGTTTCTTCATGTCCCAGGATGACTCTTCTGTAAGCTAGGTCTTAAATATAAAGTAAGCACCTACTGAAAACCTGTTTCTCAGGATAACAAAGGGAAAATACAAGATAACACTTAAGAATATATAAACATGGAATAATTGAAATATGCTTTCTAGTTTCAAGTTTATATGTAGGGACATCAAAACATCAAATCTTTAGACTTGCCGGGCAGTGACAGCTCACACCTTTAATCCCAGCACTTGGGAGGCAGAGGCAGGTGGATTTCTGAGTTTGAGGCCACCCTGGTCTACAGAGTGAGTTCCAGGATAGCCAGGTCTATACAGAGAAACCCTGTCTTGAAAAACCAAAAAAAAAAAATCTTTAGCCTTAGCCCTGTCAATAATCAGTGTGTGATTTTTAAATAGTTCTTTTTATAGCCCTTGGGGTCACGCATGGTTTCATCAGTCTATAAAGTAAGTTAAAATGAACATACATGATGTTTCTTTCCACTTTTAAAATTCGTTATCAGCATTTAGTGGCTGTATTCATTCAGCTAAATTCATTCAAGACAAAGTTTTGCATTAACTGATTAAATGATTAAATGATGAGGTCAGCCTGGTCTACAGAGTGAGTTCCAGGACAGCCAGGGCTATACAGAGGAACCCTGTCTCGAAATAAAACAAAATCCAAAACAAAAATGATTAAATGATTTTCATTTCACATATGCTTTGGAAAGCCAATTGAAAAGTTTACTCAGTCAAGTGACTTTTAAAACATTCTATTAGCTAAGTTATATACAAGTCCACAGTCACTTTCAAATCTGTTAAGTTGAAAACCAATATTTCTCTATTATACATAGATCCTGGAAATATCAGACTATTTTCAAAGCATTTGGAGGGCAGAGGCTCTGCAATGATGGTTAATCATTTTACCACATTATTTTAGCTTTGTGTCATGGGAGAATATTCCCAAATCAGCCTGCTGTGAATTTCACAACTCCAGCCTCCTTGATAAAAGCACATCGCCTGGACTCTGTATTTACAGGTGAAACCCCAAATCCACACAACTGGCTACCTCGACAGAGAACAAGCTTGTTCCACAGTGCTGGCTTCTACAAGCAGGGTGAAGACTGGGCCACCCCATCGTGTCAAACACGATGCTGTGTCATGAAGAAAAACCGTCTGTGCTCACACAGCTTACAAACTAACAGTCTGAAAACATAGCTGTTGGGCTTGGTGATGTCTTTCTGGGAATGGTGAGCACAATCTTTCCACATCTAATTTTTTTTAACAATAGCAACTTCTTATTTAAAGGATTCATGACTTAAATTAATGTACAATCATTTTATTTATTGATTTTTTTTTGAGACAAAGTCTCCCTACGTAGGCCTGACTGGGTGGGAACTTACTATATAAACTAAGTTGGCACCAAACTCAGAGAGCTCCCTGCCTCTGCCTCCCTGGTACATGCTGCCATGTCCAGCCCTATATATAGATAACGATTTTTAATCGTATGAGCATGAAAGTAAGAGACCCTGAAGTTAAGCTATCTCTTGTAAATGTTTATATTAGAAGGAAATGAATCCTCAGTTCAATCATGATGAAGCAGACACCTATCAATATCAATACAACTAGTGGTTTTCCCATAGGAAAACCACAGAAGGGACCTACATATCTGCAGCCATCATCAACCTCTGCGGTTTACTTCTGCATTCATCCTACTGAGGACCTACCCTTGAACATCCCTAACTCGCTCCTGATTTGGAGCTACCTGTTTTGTAAACAGATGCTTGCTCTAAGACACGATAAGGCATAACGTTTCATTATGTCTTAACCCACGAAACACACTTCGCAGCTAGCTCTTTGGTGCTTTTAGTGGAGAGTTGCTGATGCAGCACCATGAGGGACCTCAAGAAAAACTGAAGAACACAAAAGTTTCCCACTGACTGATTTTTTTTTTAAGAAAAATGCCCTAGTACATACTTCAGGAAAAACATACATTAGCTAGGTATTTTACTGCATGCATTAAAATGGTACATATGGGTATAACTGTTTTAAAAATGGGATAAAACCGTTAGCAGATACTTGGCCTGTGTAAATCGGAACATGTGTTTTAATCTTATGGCAAGAGGCTGTAGGATTTTTTGGTCTCTTAAGGCTTTCCACAATGTGTACACATTCCAGGTGTCCATGAAATTCACTTACTACTAATGCACAGATTTTTTTTCTATCTAAAATTCAAATATTTAGGCCAATTTTCTTGAGTTAAATGAGTTCATATACTAAGGTGATGACAGAGCTCTTTGTAATGTTGGTGTAAAGGTTTTATGTAAGTGCTTAAAATTGAAATATTTAATTTTCATTGATTTAATGAGGGAGCATTTAAAAAATTCTTGGTAGACAATTATTCAAAATGCAACAGTGTTCATTTATTCTTGCTTGCATTGTGAGTGTACAGATTTGGGGTATAAGAAAGACAATTTAACATAGTATTAAACACCATAGCTAAGAGAAAAGAAGGTCCCCAAAGGGCACTAAAACACTGCAGAGTACACGTACGGGGCACTTTCCTCGAAAAGATGCAGAAACTAAGACATATTCAAGTATGTGCACAAGTTCCTTGTCTTAATTAGGGCTTCCGTAGCTCTGACAAAACATGACCAACAGCAAACTGAGGATGAAAATCTTTCTTTCCTCTTGTAACTTGTAATTCATCATGAAAGGAAGTCAATGTAGAAAAATCAAGACAAAATCTGGAGGCAGGAACTGATGCGGGCCATGAAGGAGTGTTGTTCACTGGCCTGTTCCCAGCATTTGCTCAGCCTGCTTTCTTATACAACTTAGAACTACCTGCCCATGGACAGTATATGGACTTGATTAATCAACCATTAATGAAGAAAATGCCCTGAAGGCTTATACTCGGGTCAATGAGGGGCAGGCACCTTGTCGACTGCGGTTCCCTCTTCCCAAAGGACTCTAGCTTTATCAAGCTGACAAAGGGCCAACCAGCACACTCCTAAAGGGAGTCATCAAGACTGGTTTTGACAAAGAATAAATAATCCCTCTATTAGTGAGTCATCATTGTTTGTGATTTGGACCAGAAATATGTCTTGATGTTACCTAGCAACTAAAGATCAGTCAACATAGCATTGATTTAAAGCCTGAGTCAAGTATGTCTCCCAACGTACACTAAGGAATCTGAGAGATCTCTCTGCTCCTCGCTACTCTTCTATTTCTCTTCTTCTCTTTCTTCTCTCTCTTCTTCCCTCTCTGTATGTGAATGTACATGTATGCATGTGAGCAGGTTCATGCATGCACGGGTGCATGTGTGACTGTGGACATGTACTCCCACGCTGTCCCTGTGAGAGTTAGAAGACGAACTTTGGGTGTTAGTTGTTCCCTTCCCATCTTCTTTAAAGACAGGGTTACCATGGCACTGTGTAAGCCTTGGTAAGTGGCATTGGAGTATCTGTGGCTCCCCTGTCTCTGCCTCCCATTTGGTGTGTGCTGGGACCACGCATGCCTGCACAGATGGGTCCTGCTCTTACACAGGTTATGGAATCCAAACTCAGCTTGTGAGGCTTACTCAGCCAGAGTTCACTCACTGAGCCATCTTCCCAACCTGGAATTCTCTTTTACATATTAACTGACATTAAATGGGCTGAGAAATATTGCAATGAATAAAGCACTTTAATTTTTAACTCGGTATTGCCTAAAGTCAATTGACTGTAAAAATCTTTCACTCATAAAACTACAATCCTCATTCAGAAAATTCTTCAAAAGCTCTGGGGTACAAGGAATAACACTGAGTTTTCTTTCTATACTAAATTTCTAAATATTAAACGATTTATTTTCAATATCTGTAAATCCCCATTTTTGCAGTTCTAAGTCTCCCCTGCCCCATGCCTTCTCTCTAGCAGAGGTCAGGTTAAACTGGCAAATTTAACCACAACCTTTGTGTGGTCAGATGCACACAGTCATATTCACAAAGGCACTATGCTGGTCATTATTAGAAGTTGTTAAGTGTGGCATCTCTTCATTTTTAAAGGCA
Source organism: Apodemus agrarius (assembly GCA_964023405.1). Classification (NCBI taxonomy): domain Eukaryota; kingdom Metazoa; phylum Chordata; class Mammalia; order Rodentia; family Muridae; genus Apodemus; species Apodemus agrarius. The sequence continues at coordinate 11,126,182 of OZ030016.1, forward strand.
AATCCTACTATTTTTATCTTATATATCACAACTGATATCTATCTGATCATTTTCTGGACTTCTTGTCTTTCAAAAGTGTTTATAATTATCTTGACCTAAGATATTCAACACTGAGCACATTTGTCTAATTCTTATAGCCTATTCCCAAAGTCAAAAATCAATGTACACTCCTAGACTTGTTTTACATGACTGCTATACATTCCCTTGTGAAAGTGGAATTCTTTGCACCTTGTATGACTTTATCATATTAACATGCCTCTGTCCCACAGTGTAGCCTTTCTGTTCTGGGCAACTCACTGTAGTAATGACTTTTAAAGCAAAGTACAACTTCATTAAGACAGTGAGTTAAATTTTCATCTAAGAAGCATGTAGGAAAGTAGAGACAACTTAGAAAAAAACCTATTGCTCTCAAAATCACAATGGCTTTACTGGATAAAGCATTTTTCATTTTTGTTTTTTTTAATTATTTTTATTGGATATATCCTATATTTACATTTCATTTCCCTTTTCTTGGTTCCCCGTCCCCCAAAGGTCCCACATGCCCTTTTCCCTCCCCCTGTTCCCCCATCCACCCCTTCCCACTTCCCTGTTCTGGTATTCCCCTACACTGATGCATTGAGCCTTTCCAGAAACAGGGTCCACTCCTTCCTTCTTGTCAGACATCATTTGGTATGTGGATTGTGTCTTTGGTGTTCCAAGATTCTAGGCTACTATCCACTTATCAGTGAGTGCATACCATGGGTATTCCTCTGAGACTGGGTTACCTCACTTAGTATGATGTTCTCCAGATCCATCCATTTCTCGAAGAATTTCATGAATTCATTGTTTCTAATGGCTGAATAGTACTCCATTGTGTATATGCACCACATTTTTTTGTATCCATTCCTTGGTTGAGGGACATCTGGGTTCTTTCCAGCTTCTAGCTATTTAAATAAGGCTGCTATGAACATAGTGGAGCATGTATCCTTATTGCATGCTGGGGAATCTTCTGGGTATATGCCCAGGAGTGGTATGGCTGGGTCCTCTGGAAGTATCTTGTCCAGTTTTCTGAGGAACCGCCAGACTGATTTCCAGAGTGGTTGTACCAGCTTGCAGTCCCACCAGCAGTGGAGGAGTGTTCCTCTTTCTCCACATCCTCACCAACACCTGTTGTTTCCTGAGTTTTTCATCTTAACCATTCTGACTGGTGTGAGGTGAAATCTCAGGGTTGTTGTGATTTGCATTTCTCTAATGACTAATGATGTTGACCATTTTTTAAGGCATTTCTCAGTCATCCGAATTTCTTTAGGTGAAAAGGCTTTGTTTAGCTCTGTACCCCATTTTTGATAGGGTTATTTGGTTTTCTGGGGTCTAACTTCTTGAGTTCTTTGTATACATTGGCTATTAGCTCTCTGTCAGATGTAGGGTTGGTGAAGATCTTTTCCCAATTTGTTGGTTGCCAATTTGTCCTTTTGACACTGTCTTTTGCCTTATAGAAACTTTGTAATTTTATGAGGTCTCATTTAGTATACAGTTCAACGCAATGCCCATCAAAATCCCAACTCAGTTCTTCATAGAGTTAGAAAGAGCAATTCTCAAACTCATCTGGAATAACAAAAAATCCAGGATAGCTAAAACTATTATCAATAGTAAAAGAACTTCTGGAGGCAATCAGTATCCCGGACCTCAAGCAATACTACAGAGCAGTAGTGTTAAAACAAACAAAACAAAACAAAACAAAAAAAACCAAAACAAAAAAAAAACCTGCATGGTATTGGTACAGTGACAGGGAGATGGATCAATGGAATAGGATTGAAGACCCAGAAATGAACCCACACATCTATGGCCAATTGATCTTCGACAAAGGAGCTGAAAACACCCAGTGGAAAAAAGATAGCCTTTTCAACAAATGGTGCTGGCTCAACTGGAGGTCAACATGCAGAAGAATGAGAATTGATCCACTCTTATCTCCTTGTACTAAGCTCAACTCCAAGTGGATCAAGGACCTCCACATAAAACCAGACACACTGAAACTAATAGAAAAGAAACTGGGGAAGACCCTTGAGGACATTGGCTCAGGGGGAAAGTTCCTCAACAGAACACCAATAATAGCTTATGCTCTAAGATCAAAAATAGACAAATTAATAAAGCATTTTATTTGAAAAATTAGCTCAGTCTCTTTTTGACTTTGAAACTCCCACATTTAGAAAAAAAGTCTGTCTTACTGGCTGAAGAGCTAGCAGTCACGGCCCTGGAATGGAAGAGCTGGTAGCTGGCTGGGCCAGCTAGGCCTGTGACTGCCCATGCCTTACCCAGTCATGCCCTGCTGGGGTCCTGGATCATGTCTGTGTCACATGTTACCTACCACCAAGGGCTATGAGGACATGCGTGGCGTGTACGGCAGCCTGAAGCCACATCAATGTCTGTAAGCGGTGCTACAGACAGGCGCTATATTGATGTGGGTGGCCTGAACTGCCACCTGAGGCCATGATGATGTCCTTCCTAGTCCTTGCTGCCTCTGAGGGCCATGTCTGGGACTGAGGCCCTACTGCAGCCAGGGTATTTGTTGATGTCTGTGATCCAAGTTACCACTGAAGACCACACAGAGGACTACAGTGTGTGCTGCCACCAGGGACCATACTGATCTGAGTGGCCTGCATTGCCAACTGAAGCCATGACATCTGTGAACCAGGTTGCCTTCAAGTACCTCTTTTCAGTCTGTAGTCCTACTGCAGCAAGGGGCCATGTTCGCAGCCCATGATTCCCAGTTGGGGCTGACTGGGAAGAGCAAAAAGACTATTTTTGCTGTGATATCAATAACTACAGATGCTCTGGAGACAGGGAGGGACTGGAAAGGAATTGTGATCAGGATGCATGACTTGTAATTCCCAGAGAATCAATAAAACTGCTATGTGGAAAAGTTACTATTGTTTTTCAGGCTATATATCAGACTTTTCAATTTGATCAGTATCTTTATAAAAAATAATTGTGATGATAATTCATTTCCTACCTTAACTTCTAAAAACATCTTTGGTAAAAAGGAAAAAAATTTGCTGGGCATTAGTGGCACACACCTTTAATCCCAGCACTTGGGAAGCAGAGGCAGGTGGATCTCTGAGTTCGAGGTCAGCCTGGTCTACAGAGTGAGTTCCAGGACAGCCAGGGCTACACAGAGAAACCCTGTCTCGAAAAAAAAAAAGGAAAAAATTAAATTTATTTTCCTTTTTGTTATAGATAAATATGTTGGGATCATCAACAAAAGACTCAAACCAAAAACAAACATATACATACATATATGTATAGCATATACATATTCATATTCCATGTGGTACATCAGATGGAGAGATATCTAAAATATATAAAAAAGTAAAAAATAAAAACTAGACATCAAAAAATAATAGCCCAATATAAAAATGGGGTATGGATCTAAACAGAGTGTTCTCTAAAGAAGAAACACAGATGGCTAAGAAGCACTTAAAGAGATGTTCAACATCATTAGTCATCAGGGAAATATAAATCAAAACCATTATGAGATTTCATCTTACACCAGTCAGAATGACCAATATCAATAAAACAAGTGACAGCTCATGCTGGCGAAGATGTGGAGTAAAGGGAACACTCATTCATTGCTGGTGGGAGGAAAACTCTATACAGCCACTATAGAAATCCATATGTCCACTCCTTAGAAAGCTGCCAAATTGATAGACTGACAGTACACACCACGGGTTGGAAAGCAGGAAGGCTGGGCTGTCCATGTACGACTGGCACTGGTGTGAGTGCAGAAAGCTGGTATTTTGTTCCCCCTTCTTTTTTTTCTGAAATTTTTTATTGGATATATTCAATATTTACAATTCATTTCCCTTTTTCTGGTTCCCCACCCCCAAAGGTCCCACATGCCCTTTTCCCTCCCCCTGCTCCCTCTTCCACCCCTTCCTTCTTCCCTGTTCTTGTATTCCCCTACACTGATGCTGTGATCCTTTCCAGCACCAGTGTCCACTCCTTTCTTCTTGTCAGACATCATTTGGTATGTGAATTGTGTCTTTGGTGTTCCAAGATTCTAGGCTAATATCCACTTATCAGTGACTACATACCATGGGTATTCTTTTGAGACTGGGTTACCTCATTTAGTATGATGTTCTCCAGCTCCATCCATTTCTCTAAGAATTTCATAAATTCATTGTTTCTAATGGCTGAATAGTACTCCATTGTGTATATATACCACATTTTTTGTATCTATTGCTCTGTTGAGGGACATCTGGGTTCTTTCCAGCTTCTGGCTATTTAAATAAGGCTGCTATGAACAGAGTGGAGAATGTATCCTTATTGCATGCTGGGGAATCTTCTGGGTATATGCCCAGGAGTGGTATGGCTGGGTCCTCTGGAAGTATCTTGTCCAGTTTTCTGAGGAACCGCCAGACTGATTTCCAGAGTGGTTGTACCAGCTTGCAGTACCACCAGCAGTAGAGGAGTGTTCCTCTTTCTCCACATCCTCTCCAACACCTTATGTCTTCTGAGTTTTTGATCTTAGCCATTCTGACTAGTGTGAGGTGAAACCTCAGGGTTGTTTTGATTTGCATTTCTCTAATGACTAATGATGTTGAACATTTTTTAAGGTGTTTCTCAGCCATCCGAATTTCTTCAGGTGAAAAGTCTTTGTTTAGCTCTGTACCCCACTTTTGGATAGGGTTATTTGGTTTTCTGGGGTCTAACTTCTTGAGTTCTTTGTATATATTGGATATTAGCCCTCTGTCGGATGTGGGGTTGGTGAAGATCTTCTCCCAATTTGTTGGTTGCCTATTTGTCTTTTTGACAGTGTCTTTTGCCTTACAGAAACTTTGTAATTTTATGAGGTCCCATTTGTCTATTCTTGCTCTTAGAGCATAAGCAATTGGTGTTCTGTTCAGGAACTTTCCCCCTGAGCCAATGTCCTTAAGGGTCTTCCCCAATTTCTTTTCTATTAGTTTTAGTGTGTCTGGTTTTATGTGGAGGTCCTTGATCCACTTGGAGTTGAGTTTAGTGCAAGGAGATAAGAGTGGATCAATTCTCATTCTTTTGCATGTTGACCTCCAGTTGAGCAAGCACCATCTGTTGAAAAGGCTATCTTTTTTCCACTGGATGTTTTCAGCTCCTTTGTCAAAGATCAATTGGCCATAGATGAGTGGGTTCAATTCTGGGTCTTCGACCCTATTCCATTGATCCGCCTCCCTGTCACTGTACCAATACCATGCAGTTTTTAACACTACTGCTATGTAGTATTGCTTGAGGTCCGGGATATTGATTCCCCCAGAAGTTCGTTTACTGTTGATGATAGTTTTAGCTATCCTGGGTTTTTTGTTATTCCAGATGAATTTGAGAATTGCTCTTTCTAACTCTATAAAGAACTGAGTTGGGATTTTGATGGGGATTGCTTTGAATCTGTATATTGCTTTTGGCAAGATTGCTATTTTAACTATATTAATCCTGCCAACCCATGAGCATGGAAGATTTTTCCATTTTCTGATGTCTTCTTCAATTTCCTTCTTCAGAGACCTGAAGTTTTTGTCATATAAATCTTTCACTTGTTTGGTTAGAGTCACACCAGGATACTTTATATTGTTTGTGGCTATTGTGAAGGGTGTCATTTCCCTAATTTCTTTCTCGGCCTGCTTATCCTTTGCATGTAGGAAGGCTACTGATTTGCTTGAGTTGATTTTATAACCAGCCACTTTGCTGAAGTTGTTTATCAGCTGTAGGAGTTTTCTGGTGGAGTTTTTTGGGTCACTTAAGTATACTATCATATCATCTGCAAATAGTGATAGTTTGACTTCTTCCTTTCCGATTTGTATCCCTTTGACTTCCTTATGTTGTCGAATTGCTCTAACTAGTACCTCAAGTACTATATTGAAGAGATATGGTGAGAGGGAATAGCCTTTTCTAGTCCCTGATTTTAGTGGGATTGCTTCAAGTTTCTCTCCGTGTACCTTGATGTTGGCTACTGGTCTGCTGTAAATTGCTTTTACTATGTTTAGATATGGGCCTTGAATTCCTGTTCTTTCCAAGACTTTTAGCATGAAAGGCTGCTGAATTTTGTCAAATGCTTTTTCAGCATCCAATGAGATGACCATGTGGTTTTTTTCTTTGAGTTTGTTTATGTAGTGGATTACGTTGATGGATTTCCATATATTGAACCATCCCTGCATCCCTGGGAAGAAGCCAACTTGATCATGGTGAATGATCATTTTGATGTGTTCTTGGATTCGGTTGGCAACTATTTTATTTAGTATTTTTGCATCGATATTCATAAGAGAAATTGGCCTGTAGTTCTCTTTCTTAGTTGGATCTTTGTGTGGTTTTGGTATCAGGGTAATTGTGGCTTCATAGAATGAGTTGGGTAGTGTTCCTTCTGTTTTTATTTTGTGGAATAGTTTGAAGAGTATCGGTATTAGGACTTCTTTGAAGGTCTGATAGAATTCTGCACTAAAACCATCTGGTCCTGTGCTTTTTTTTTGGTTGGAAGACTTTCTATGACCCCTTCTATTTCTTTGGGGGTTATGGGTCTGTTTAGACGATCTATTTGATCCTGGTTTAATTTTGGAATTTGGTATCTATGTAGGAAATTGTCCATTTCCTCCAGATTCTCCAGTTGAGTATAGGCTTTTGTAGTAGGATCTAATGATTTTTTTTGAATTTCCTCAGTTTCTGTTGTTATGTCTCCCTTTTCATTTCTAATTTTGTTAATTTGAATACTGTCTCTGTTCCCTTTGGTAAGTCTGGCTAGGGGTTTATCTATCTTGTTGATTTTCTCAAAGAACCAGCTCCTGTTTTTGTTGATTCTTTGTATGGTTCTCTTTGTTTCAACTTGATTGATTTCAGCCCTGAGTTTGATGATTTCCTGTCTTCTACTCCTCCTGGGTGAAATTGCTTCTTTTTGTTCCAGAGATTTCAAATGTGCCATTAAGTTGCTAGTATATGCTCTCTCCTGTTTCTTTTTGGAGACACTCAGGGCTATGAGTTTTCCTCTTAGCACTGCTTTCATTGTGTCCCATAGATTTGGGTATGTTGTGCCTTCATTTTCATTAAATTCTAAAAAAATCTTTAATTTCTTTCTTTATTTCTTCCTGGACTAAGGTATCATTGAGTAGAATATTGTTCAGCCTCCACGTGTATGAGGATTTTCTATTGTTTTTGTTGCTATTGAAGAACACTCTTACTCCATGGTGATCTGATAGGAGACATGGGATTAGTTCGATCTTTTTATATTTGTTGAGGTCTGTCTTGTGATCAATTATATGGTCGATTTTGGAGAAGGTACCATGAGGTGCTGAGAAAAAGGTATAGTCTTTTGCTCTAGGACGAAATGTTCTATATATATATATATCTGTTAAATCCAATTGGTCCAAAGTTTCAATGAGTTTCTCTGTGTCCCTGTTTAGTTTCTGTTTTCCTGATCGGTCCACTGAGGATAGTGGAGTATTGAGGTCCCCCACAATTATTGTGTTAGGTGCAATGTGTGCTTTGAGCTTTAGTAAAGTTTCTTTTACGAATGAGGGTGCCCTTACATTTGGAGCATAGATGTTTAGAATTGTGAGTTCTTCTTGGTGGATTCTTCCTTTGACTAGCAAGAAGTGACCTTCTGTGTCTCTTTTAATGACTTTGGGTTGAAAGTCAATTTTATCTGATATTAAAATGGCTATTCCAGCTTGCTTCCTGTGACCATTTGCTTGCAAAATTGTCTTCCATCCTTTTACTCTAAGGTAGTGTTTGTCTTTGACTCTGAGGTGTGTTTCCTATAAGCAGCAAAATGTAGGGTCCTATTTCCATGTACAGTCTGTTAGTCTATGTCTTTTTATTGGGGAATTGATTCCATTGATGCTAAGAGATATTAAGGAATAGTGATTATTACTTCCTGACATTTTTGATGTTATTTTTGTTTTTGAGTAGTTATCTTCCTTTGAGTTTGATGGAAGACGGTTACTGTCTTGCTTTTTCTTGGGTGCAGTTTCCTTCCTTGTATTGGAGTTTTCCTCCTATTATCCTTTGTAGAGCTGGGTTAGTGGAAAGATATTGTGTAAATTTGGTCCTGTCATGGAATATTTTGATTTCTCCATCTATGTTGATTGAGAGTTTTGCTGGGTATAGTAGTCTTGGCTGACATTTGTGTTCTCTTAGGGTCTGCATGAGGTCTGCCCAGGATCTTCTAGCTTTCATGGTTTCTGGAGAGAAGTCTGGTGTGATTCTGATAGGTCTTCCTTTATATGTTACTTGGCCTTTTTCTCTTACTGCCTTTAATATTCTTTCTTTGTTTAGTACATCTGGGGTTTTGATTATTATGTGACGGGAGGTGTTTCTGTTCTGGTCCAGTCTGTTTGGAGTTCTGTAGGCTTCTTGTATATTCATGGGCATCTCTCTCTTTAAGTTAGGGAAGTTTTCTTCCATAATTTTGTTAAAGATATTTGCTGGCCCTTTAAGTTGTAGATCTTCACTCTCATCCATCCCTATAATCCTTAGGTTTGGTCTTCTCATTCTGTCCTGGATTTCCTGGATGTTTTGGGTTGCAAGCCTTTTGGATTTTGCGTTTTCTTTGACTGTGGAGTCAAAGAAACTTTACTTTGTTACTATGTTATCTTCAGCATCTGAGATTCTTATCTCTATCTCTTCTATTCTGTTGTTGATGTTTGCATCTATGATCCCTGATTTCTTCCCAAGGTTTTCTATCTCCAAAGTTGCCTCCTTTTATGATTTCTTAGTTGTTTCTACCTCTGTGTTCAGATCTTGGATGGTTTTGCTCAGTTCCTTCATTTGTTTGTATGTGTTTTCTTGTAATTATTTAATAGATTTTTGTGTTCCCTCTTTCATGACTTCTGCATGTTGTTTCAAGTTCTCCTGCATTTATTTAACTGATTTTCTCATTTCCTCTTTATTGGTTTCTGTCTGTTGGCCCTTATTCTCCTGGAGTTCTTTAAGTGATTTTTGTGTTTGGATTGTAAGAGCTTCTACTCTATTGATGTTCCCCTGCATTTCTTTAAGAGATTTGTTTATGTCTTTTTTGTGTTCCTCTAGCAGCATCATGACCAGTGCTTTTATATCTAACTCTTGTTTTTCTGGTGTGCTGGGGTATCCTGGACTTGCTGTGGTTGGCGAATTGGGTTCAGATGGTGCCATATTGCCTTGATTTCTGTTAGTAACATTCCTACGTTTGCCTTTTGCCATCTGTTTATCTCTGGAGTTAGTTGGTCTTATTGTTACTGGTTGGAGTTTGAAGCTCCCGTGAGCCTGGCCTTTGGCACTGCTGTAGTAGAGGGCATCCGTGCCCCTGATCCCAGCCTCTAGTCATTCGCTGTGACCTGACCCCAGCAGCCAGCAGTCTGCTGTGTCCCGAGGCAAGATGGCACCTCCTGCAAGACCGGCTAGCAGGTCAGCAGCGGTCTGCAACCACAGCTGAGCTGTAGGTGCACAGATCTCCTGCTGATCTCCTCTGACTCTGGGCGCTGGCCAGAGCCTGAAGGTGTTGTCTATGCTAAACTAAGCTAGGTCTCTGTCCACACACCTGACTCCAGCCGCTAGCAGTCTGCAAGGTGTCCCGAGGCAAGATGGCACCTTGCTGCAAGCCTGGAGAGCTGGTCAGCAGCCGTGTGCAGATCTCCTGCCGAGAGCTCCTCTGGCTCTGGGCGCCGGCCAGAGCCTGATGGTGTTGTCTATGCTAAGCTAAGCTAGGTCTCTGTCCACGCACCTGACTCCAGCTCCCGAGGCAAGGTGGCGCCCCCCCCCCAAAGCACAGCGAGCCTGTCCCCAGAGGTTAGTAACCCCTGCTGAGCTGTAGGTACACAGATCTGTAAATCTCCTCTGACTCTGGGTGCCAGCCAGAGCCTGAAGGTGTTGTCTATGCTAAGCTAAGCTAGGTCTCTGTCCATGCACCTGACTCCAGCTGCTAGCATTCCGCGCAGTGTCCCGAGGCAAGATGGCACCTTGCTGCCAGCCCAGAGAGCCGGTCCGCAGCAGTCTGCAACCGCAGCTGAGCCGTAGGTGTGCAGATCTCCTGCAGATCTAAGCTAAGCTAGTTCTCTGTCCACGCAACTGACTCCAGCTGCCCACAGTTCGCCTTGTTCCCCCTTCTAAGAAGGACCAGAATATCCACACTTTGTACTTCCTTCTTCTTGACCTTCATTTGGTCTGTGAATTGCATCTTGGGTATTCCAAGCTTCTAGGCTAATATCTACTTATCAGTGAGTGTATACCATGTGTGTTCTTTTGTGATTGGGTTACCTCACTCAGGATATTTTCTAGTTCATTTTCCTAAGGATTTCATGAATTCATTGTTTTCAATAGCTGAGTAGTATTCCATTGTGTAAATGTACCACATTTTCTGTATCTATTCCTCCATTGAGGGACATCTGGGTTCTTTCCAGCTTCTGGCTACTATAAATAAGGCTGCTATGAACATAGTGGAGAATATGCCCTTATTACATGCTGGAGAATCCTCTAGGTATATGCCCAGAAACCACAATATGAACCACCCAGTATCCCCAGAGCTCCCAGGTACTAAACCACCAACCAAAGAGTACACATGGAGGGACCTATGGCTCCAGATGCATAGGCAGCAGAGGATGGTCTTGTTGGACATCAAAGGGAGGAGAGGCCCTTGGTCCTGAGAAGGCTCAATGCCCCAGTATAGGGGAATGCCAGGACAGGGAAGTGGGAGTGGGTGGATTGATGAGCAGGGGGAGGGAGGATGGGTTAGGGGATTTGGGGGGAGGGCAGGAAAGGGGACAACATTTGAAATGTAAATGAATAAATCTAATAAAAAGAAAAAAGAGAGAGCAGGAAGTGAAGACTGTCCATTCACACCAATGGCATGAAGGCAGGAAGGAAGTGACAGCAGGAAAGTGGCGCTGGAGAGGCTAGCAGCCCCTGCCAGCACACACGTGGCAGCTCACAATTCCCTGTCACTCCAGTTTTAGGAGGCCTAATGTCCTTCTCTGGCTGCCATGGGCTCCTATATATATAGGTGGTGCAAATAAAACCCATCCAGGCTCCAGCACATACACATAAATTCAAAAGAAGCCCTCTGAGTAGAAGAGATAGAGGGACCGATGGTAGGCTGGGGCAAGGGTCAGCAAAGCAGTTTTGCATAACTAAAGCCCATGCTCTGCATGCTAATTACAAGGAAAAATGCGAGCATTCCAAAAGAGCATTTCAAAGTTTAACACAAACAAAAGCATCTGTCATCTTATTACTCGGTATAGCTTCTGCCTAATGAAAATGATATTTAATATGGAATTAGAAGAACTAAGACATAGTAGAATAAAAGAGAAATAACATGTAAACTTCATGTACCAGTCTAGAAGCAAAAAGAATTAGTTAAGAGTAAGCATTTGTGATGCTAAGAATAATTCTGAGTGCTGTGGATGCAGTCCAGGGCTTCGTACACACTAGGCAAGAGCAGGCATGTGAGCTTCATCCTCGATACTTTTACAGTCTCATTGTATAGCACAGGGTGACATGGAATTCCAGATCCTCCTGCCTCGGGCCCCTGCATGGTGAGACTGCCACGATACCTAATAATAATAGTAATAATAATTATTATTATTATTACTATTATTATTATTTTAGTTTTAGTATGTTAAAAATGTAATCAATTTGGGCTATTTGCTGACTCAAAATTTCTAATCTTGAGTAGTCTAATTCTCTTTTATTTAAAAGTGGACACTCCATAAGGGATGCTTCACCTCTTCAAAATGTATACTTTAGAGTTTAGTTTTAATATCCAAACACATGAAAAACTGTGAAAATCACACTTCAGCATCACTTGGAAAAGGTTAGTGATAGCGGCCCGTGGGCTCATTTCTCTCAGTTTGCCTTGAGAAATACGCCACTGGCTGCAGGACTTAGCATGTGGCCTGCCCTTTACAGATCACTTTACTGTCTTGACCCTGAAGCTCACCTGGCTGTCTCTCCTCGTGAACAGCTCTTTGCCAACTACACACCCCTCTATACAGGCTTCCTGATCCACGTCTGTGCTGGCATCCCTCCCACGGGGTCACAGAGTGCCTTACACATCTCTTCTTCATGTACTGATGATGCTGTCGTTTTGCTTGTCTTTAAGTTCTAGTAAACCTCCAGATTAGGAGCTGGTTATCTTTATCATCAAGACTTCTGTCTCAGAGACAGAACAAATACTTTCTCATAGATTTTCCGAACAGTATCTAGAACATTAACGGTCACTATACTTTAATATGGCCCCACTGTCTTGCTACTTTCTAAAAGGCCAAGAGGATGATACAGTCCACTATTCACCAATCAGAGTATGGCACATAGCTTGCAAAACTGATTATGAATCAAATTTTGTTTTAAAAAAAGCAATCAAATTATTTTCTCTAGTAAAAATCATGTTGAAGATTTAATTTTATTACTTTTATTTGTGTTTGCGTGTGTGTGTGTGTGTGTGTGTGTGTGTGTATGTGTGTGTGTGTGCAGAATGTCAATGAATGCCAGAAGAGGGCATTGGATCCCTTTACACTTTGGTTACAGGCAGATGGGAACCACCTGATATTAGTCCTCAGAATCTAGTTCTGGTCTTTGTGTAGAGCAGCAAGCACACATGATCACTGAGCCATCTCTGCAGCCCCACATCGAAATCCCTTAACTGGGCAAATGCAGTTTATATGTATTCATTGCCCATTCTTAGTATGAAGCTAAATTTAATTAGATAAGTGCGCTTATGTAATTAAATTGAATAGTGCCAACCGAGGCCTATAACCAGCACCAGTCTTGTTTGGATAAATAGGTAACATGAGTCCCATAAGTGCTCTGGCCCTGGCACCTTGGCATTCCCTCACCTCCCTTCCTCCTCCTGTGTCTTTTTTCTATTTCTTCTCTTCCATCATGTGCTTTCCTAGAGAAGGTATCCTAAGTATTTTTAGACTGAAAGCAGTGGCCTGCTCATAGTGCCGGTGTGTCTTCCCAGTCCTTCCCACGAGAGAGCTCTGTTTATTAGGGGAGAGTTGTTTTTCCTTGCTTCACTTTCTGGTCATGTACATGGAAATGGCAGGAAACAAACCCATAAAAGTCAGCAACACAGAGCCCTTCAGAGAGGGCCCGTGTGTGCTCCACGTGGAGGCTGGGAGGTGCTCTGGACTCCTGAGCAGTGTATTGTTTTATGCCCTTTCCTTTAACACAGTGAGCCTGAAACCTAAGAAGTCTCAATGACCATTCTCCTCCCTCTACCTTCCTAAGATAGTTAACTTATTTCAAATCCCAGATTGGGGAAGATAGATGAAAATGGAAGGCTATGTGAAGAGTGCCTCTCCTCTCTTCAGTAAAGTTCAACAGCATACACAAGGAAAATCATTTCTAGTTCAGGATTTAAGAAAATATCTGTGTAACATTTTGGAGTAGAAGATTCAACAAGACGGATTTCCACTGAACTCCGAGCTGGAACTTCTAAGTCCGCAGTGTGCGAGCCGGTGGAAGCGTAGAGGCGGCGTGGCTTGCCATGGCTGGGAATGAAGGATTGCTGTGGGTCAGGAGCTGCCAAGGCCTCAGTGTCAACACAGATGTGTGGGGAGGCGCTCGCCGGCCCTCCCATGCCCTCCTGGCTCGCAAACCGACTGGCAGGTAAACTGTGGAGTCTGGAGGGCAAATTTTGAATGTGTCACTTCTGTAAACCTGACACATCCTATTTCACATACACTCTCAATCTGCTTGGCTCGGAAGGGAGATTTCACATCACTGTTGTACACCAAGAAGTTTAAAATCTGAAAGCAGATTGTTCGACCTCCCCTCCCCTCGCTTAGCAAGGTAGTCGACAGTTATTACCACTTCATTTGCTGGCATTTAGCAAGAGATCCTTTTTATGTCTGCATGGAATTAATGCCACTAACAAAATCTGTTAGTGACACAGCAGTGCTATTTTAAGCTCCACCATCTAACGACCGTGCCACGCTTTTAGCAAGCAGCTCATTAATAATGTTAGTTAAAAGTTCTGGGTTTGAAAGTCTTTTGCTTTCATTTTGAGGTTTGGTGTGTGTGTGTGTGTGTGTGTGTGTGTGAGAGAGAGAGAGAGAGAGAGAGAGAGAGAGAGAGAGAGAGAGAGAGAGAGAGAGAGAGAAATTGTTTGGAGGTAATTTTGGGTTGGTTTTCATTCATTTTGAATATGTTAATCTAGTTTTCTGACATCTCTGTAATCAAAGCTGCATTAAGTTCATGAGCAATAATACCAGGGTGGCCCCTGGTCCAACGCTTAGGCACCATTCTTTGTCTGAGCCCTGCTGTCTGAAGCCATGACTCCAGAGCAAGCTCTGTGAACTCTCAAGCTTGCATCTTCCTTGTAAAGTAGAGACAGTGGCAAGAGCACTCTGCTGGGAGTTACCTCACGGACTCAGTGATGTCCCTGGTCTCAGATCACACACCAAGAAGCACTCCTATAGGGTTATAACATGTAGATAATACATATATCACAATTTTAATAGGATACTTCTAATGATTGCTTCTTTTCAGTGATCCAAATTTGGTTGCAAATGTAAGTCCCAATATAAGGCTTATCACTGAGGAAAAGAATAATGGAACAGGGGTCAGAGGTCAGGGAACACAGTACTATTTTTTCCTTCTGAACCTACATTTGCCAAGAGTTCTTGAAGCTAACAAAAGAGTCATGCCTACCTCGGCTCTCACTGTCTTGATTTACTGAAAGGCACTGGAGTTCCAGCATATTCGGTTTGCTCTTAAAATGAAAAATTATTGGCCTATGTCTAAAGGCTAAAACAAAATATAACAAGACAGGTGACATTACCGTTATGAGATATTGGTTTTCTTTTTCCTTCTGTAAGGTGACTCTCATCCACACCCCTGTCATATCACTAAATGCAAACAGCTACATTACTTAGATTAAATTAATATTCTGGAGTACAATACTCAATGCAGGTTTTATAGGTGAAGCTCTGGCTTTGAACTTTGACAGGTTGAGGTAGGCAGGGTAAAACCAGACTGGAGGGGGCATTTTCAAGAACAAAATTCAAAAAGCAAGTTAAATTACAATAAGTATAGAGTAATAAAAGTTAGAAATATGGGAGATAGATTAGTCAGAGCCAACTGAGAATGAGGAGAAGAAAAACGAAGTTAAGACTGTAAAAGTGACTTCCATTCACCAGATGTCATGTCTCCGTCTTGCTGCTAAACAAGTTCACCTTCCTCGCTCTTTCTGAACTCAGGCTGGCTGGTTCAATTTAGATGTTCTAGTTCAAATTCCTTTCCAGCTGACTGTTTCAATCTGGTTTCTCTCAGCTTCTCACTGGATTACTTTGCTTGGTCTCAAACTAACTCAGGCAATCTGTTCCAATCTGGCTCCTTCTTATTCTCTGGCTTCCATTGTCTTGGCAGGAACTCACAAACAAACTCAACTCCACCCCACCGCACTGATTGAATGAACTGAATGGAACTCAACTCCACTCAAGTGACTCTCTCTCTCTCTCTCTCTCTCTCTCTCTCTCTCTCTCTCTCTCTCTCTCTCTCTCCACTGCTCTTAACCTCTGCTTCCTGTGTTTTCCTGAGAGTTGGGCATATTCTATCTATGATTCATTCTGTCAAATATATCTCTGATTTGTTGCTTGCCTCTCAGTTTGGGTTTAGAGGTGTTTACTAAAGGATTCTAGCCAGAGAGAGGAAAGGTGCACATTAAGGGCATGATTTTATACCACCCAGATCACACAGACCTACAAGGTCTTTTGATGTGCTCAGTGCAGCCATGTTGCTGGGTTAAAATTCCTTTACAAAGACTGTAGTCAAGAGAGTGGCTACACTTACTCACCTCCAATCACCATCAATACGCCTAAGCCTGGCAGGGATCGGGCACAGTCCAATAGGTAACATTTGCCAAGGTCAGCAGTGCATACCATTTCACCTTGAAGGTTGCTCTAAGAATGCCTGACTGACTTTCAAGCCTATGAACAGTGGCTTCTGCCCCTCGAAGCTGCAGATCCACTTTACATGAACACACAGCCTACAAGAAAAGATGGGCTTTCAAACATAGCTCTCTAAGACAGTAGCTCAGAGCCCTCTCCTTAGTTTTTAGCTAACTGTTTGACTGTAGGTTCTGTGTGAGGTAGGAGCAGCACTTTTGAGCGGCTGAGTTAATGGATGCTCTGAGGTGTCTAAAAAGAAGGTAGGCGTGCATGTCTCCCATGTGTCTGAACCTCACAAGCTGCCTTGATGACTCCATGTGACAATGAGTGGACCTGTGACGTAAGATTGGGTGGGAGAGAGATGGACAGCAGAGGAAAGAATGAAAGTCAAGTGCATGGTGCTTGGGCAAACAGAAACGAAAAACAAAACAAGTCATAGAATTCAAAGGCTGAGGCACCGAGTTGCTGACACCTTGTGCTATGGAGTAAGGTGACGAGAAGAGCCAACTTTTGTGGCTGTCTTTAGGGGGAATGGGAGTGAAGTCATTAACATTGGAAAGAAAGGGCTAATGGTCCTCTACCATAGCCCAACTGTTGACAAATGTACTAGCAGATGACAGTTTTTGATCATTCAGTTCCAAGATAAAAGACACACAACATTTATATTTATAAGAAGCCTTAACCAGGACTACAGTTGGGCAGATATCTACCATCTATTCCATTAGAATATACTTCCCCATCAGTAACCCTGAGTTATTATTTTCCATGTTTCATCTGGGCAGCTCTTAACTCCAACTGACTAGCCCTCATGGCTACTGCATGATTCACCTACCCCAAGGCAGCTTCTTCCTCTCTCTACCTTCTTCTTTCCCTCCTTATGGTTCTCCTCTGACCCCAAGCCTAGAAACCCCAAATGTCACCCATGTCTCTTCCGCCCAGCGACTGGCTGTCAGCATCTTTATTTAACTAATTGGGAATAACTTGGGGGAAGGCTGCATAGCATCATTTGTGTATGTGAAGATTCTCTCATCCATGGGGACAACCAGGCCTTGCAAGCCAGTATTCAGCATTACAATAAAAGCAAAAGGCCAAACCTCAACAGAGGGATGTCAAAGCTGGGGCCCTCTGATCCATTCTGAAGTATAGCTCCAGAGCCTTGGTACTTAATGTGAGTAATGTTTAGAACTGGACTGGGGTCTTTGCTAACTTTGTGTACTACGTATACTCAAACCTATGTTAGTAATACACTAATACACATAGAACTTATCAAGTCTTGAAATGGAATATAGAATTGGATATTCACAGAATTACTCTGATTTACATTTTTTACTCTTTTACATATAAGAACCACATAAGAATTGATTGTGCTACTGGGAGTCCTTGATGCTCCTTTTTTATAGGAAAGGACGTTTTTTGTTAAAATACATTTTAGGGCTGGAAAGATGGCTCAGTGGTTAAGAGCACTCTTCCAGAGGTGGTGGGTCACAGCCATCTGTAATGGGAGCTGATGCCCTCGTCTCGGGTGTCTGAAGACAGCTACAGTGTACACACATACATAAAATAAAATCTTTAAAAATATTTTTAAATTTCATTTTGTATATGTGAGACTGTGTCAGTGTGTGCACATGTATGTGTGCTTGTATGTGTGCCTATGTGTACACATGTGTGTGCTTGTGTCTGTGTATGTGCATGTGTGACTATGCATGCTTGTGTGTGTGTATTTCCTTGCCCATGTGTGTGTGTGTCAGTGTGTATGCACACACACTGACACACACACACACACACACACACACACACACACACATATGCACACGTACATGTGTGAGAAAGAGACAGAGGGTGAACAACCTGTGTGTGATGCCCACAGAGGGTCCCTGCAGCCTGAGCTATGGGAACTCTGAGCTGCCCAAGTAGGTTCTTGAAATAGAACTCAGAAGCTAAGGAAAACTAGCTAGACCTCCAGCCCCTCAGGAAGACTTCTAACTCCTCACCTTCCTACTCTCTCAGGAAGGCTTCTAACTCACTTTAGTCCATTTCTTACATTTATAATAAGGCCACTCCTATTAGGCCGATATCACAGGGAAGCTTCCTTTCCCTTTGTTGTTAATTATGGCATATTAAATGACCAGATAATTATTTTGATTTTCAAAGGATATTGAATTCTTTTCAGGTACTCTCATTTATAGAATTTCATGAAGAACCTAAAAGCCTGGCAGTCTCTCTAATCGCTGGACTTCTGAGAGGAACACTTTCTTCCCAGGTTGCTGAATTGACAGAACCCTCAGGCATTGGGGAAGCAGAGCCTGGGAGTGCTGGGCTGATCCTGGGAGCTGAGAATGTTAATCAAATGACGTGTTTATTCCTCAGAAGTCTTGTTTTGTTTGCTTTAGGAGTGCCTGCTTCACAGGTACAGCTCTCCTCTATGTTCAAGGAAAACATGACTTAAATAAAAGTTCTGACACTGGGGAAAAGCTAGAACTGGACTGGGCCTGTGATTCCTACATGTGTATGTGTGTGTGTTTGTTTAATTTTATTACATCACTGTTTCTTCCCTTGGTTTTCCTTCCTTACTCTCCTGAGACCCAGAGGGGTGTGGATGTTGTTACGGGGGACAAAGATTTATTTTAATTCCCTCATAAAAGGGCAACATTTTCCAGAATGTGGAATGGGCAGGCAATGTAGGACATAAAGTAGAGCCCCCTATAGGTTGCTCTGGGATCTGCAGGCCATTTTACAGTCTGGCTCTAACCTCACAAATTTACCCTTTCTTTTCAGTCTCAGGAAACTTGTGCAAGGGACAAAGCTCTTTCCCAGAACCTTCTAGAAGAACCTAGCTTACTTCTCTGCTCAGAGGTTTTATTGATCTAAGTTACACTATCAAGAAAGAGTGTTGTAACTGGGTCTTCAGGTAGAGCTATTTCCAATTTTCTAAGGAACTGCCTGATTGATTTCCACCTTAGTTGTACCAGTTTGCAGACCCACCAGCAATGGAGGAGTGATCCTCTTTCTCCACATCCTCTCCAGAATGTGCTGTCACTTGAGTTTTTGATCTTCTCCATTCTGACTGGTGTGAGGTAGAATGTCAAGGTAATTTTGATTTGCATTTCTCTGCTGACTAAGGATTTTGAACAACTCTTTAGGTGCTTCTTGGCTATTCAAGATTCTTCTGTTGTGATTCTCTGTTTAGCCTGTTTAGCTTTGTACCCCATTTTTTAAAATGGGATATTTGGTTTTTGGAGGTTCACTTCTTGAGTTCTTTATATATTTTGGATATTAGCCCTCTAACAAATGTAAGGTTAGTGAAGTTTTTTTTCCCAATCTGTTGGTTTCTGATTTATCCTATTGACAGTATCTTACAGAAACTTTCAGTTTCATGAGGTCCCCTTTATCAGTTCTTGATCTTAGAGCCTGAGCCATTGGTATTCTGTTCAGGAAATCTCCCCAATGCCAATGAGTTCAAGGTTCTTTCCCACTTTCTCTTCTATAAAATTCAGGGGATCTGGTTTTACATTGAGGTCATTGATCCATGTGGACTTGAGTTTTGTTCAAGGTGATAAATATGGATCTATTTTCATTCTTCTATATTCAGGCCACCAGTTAGACCAGCACCATTTATTGAAGATCCTTTCTTTTTTCCACTGCATGTTTTTGGCTTCTTTGTCAAAGATCAAGAATCCGTGGGTGGATGGGTTTACTTCTGGGCCTTCTATTCCATTGATAGACCTGTCTCTCTCTGTACCAACACCATGCTGTTTTTTATTACTATTGCTTTGTAGTATAACTTGAGATCAGGGATGTGATACCCCTGGCAGTTGTTTTATTGTTGAGAACTGTGTAGATATCCTGGGTTTTTTTCTTTTCCATATGAAATTGAGAATTGTTCTGTACATGTCTGTGAAAAACTGTGTTAGAATTCTGATAGGGATTGCATTGAAACTGCAGATTGCTTTTGGTTAGATGGCCATTTTCACTAAGTTAATCCTATCAACCACGAGCATGGGATAGCCTTCCACCTTCTGAGGTCTTATTCGATTTCTCTTTTTTTAGGGATATGAAGTTCTTGTCATTCAGATCCTTCACTTGCTTGGTAAGAGTTACACTCTTGGGCATATACCCCCCAAAAGTCACACTATACAATAAGGATACATGTTCCACTATGTTCATAGCAGCCTTATTTATAATAGTCATAAGCTGAAAACAACTCAGACGCCCCTCAACCAAAGAATGAATACAGAAAATATGGTTCATTTACACACTGGAATACTATTCAGCTGTTAAAAACAAGGACATTATGAACTTTGCAGACAAATGGATGGAAAAAATAGAAAATATCATCCTGAGTAAGGTACCCCAGAGCCAAAAGGACATGCATGGTATGTACTCACTGGTAAGTGGATGTTAGCCAAAAAGTATAGAATACCCAGAATATAACCCACAGACCTTTAGAAGTGTAACAAGCAGAAAAGCCCAAGTGAGGATGTTTCAATCCCACTTAGAAGAGGGAAGAAAATATCAGGGAAGGCAGAAGGGGGCGGAGGGACCTGGGTAGAAGAAGAGATGGGGAAGGGAAAGGGGTAATAGGATCAGGTATAAGGAAGGGGAACTGGAGAGAAGCTCAGAAGGCCAGGAGAATGAATGGAAAGAAGCAGCCTCAGAGGCGGGAAGTGGGGGACCCTCTAGAAAGTACCAGAGACCTGGGATGTCAGAGACTCTCAGGACTCCTTGGGGTTACCTTAGCCAAAATGCCCAACAGTGGGGAGAGGGAACTTGAAGAATTCAGCTCTAGTAGATAGACAGGGACTCTTCAAGCAAAGGGACAGAGTTACTAATGCAGTCAAAATTGCTGACCCAGAATTGTTCCTAGACAAAAACTGAGAAGGAAAGGTGGCCCAATGACCATCCCAATTTGGGATCCATTTCAAGGGGGTTGGGGGGAGGGCACCAAGGCCTGACACTATTACTGAAGTTATGATGTGCTTACAGACAGCTGGGCATGGCTATCCTCTGAGAGGCCCCACCAGCAGCTGACTGAAACAGATGCACACACTTAGACCCCACCCACTGTAGTAAGTCAGGGACCCCTATGGTTGAATCAGGGCAAGGACTGAAGAAGCTGAAAGGGAGATTGACCCCATAGGAAAACCAGCAATCCCAACTAACCCAGACCCCAGGGAGCTCTCAGAGACTGAGCCACCGATCAGGAGCACACATGGGCTGGCCCGAGGCCCCTGGCATATATGTAGTATAAGTGTACCTAGTCTGGCCTCAGTAGATAAAGATGTGCTCAAACCTCAAGAGACTTTAGGGACAAGGGAAGGGTGAAACCTAAGAGGGAGCACCCTTTTGAGGCAAGGGGGAGGAGGAATGGGATGAGGAACTGTGGGAGGGGCCTGGGAGGGGAGAAACAACTAGAATATAAATAAAATAATTAAAATTAAATTTAAAACTGTAGAAATGACAGAAACCATTTTCTTTTCTGACTTTAATCTTCTAGTATGTGAGGTCTTGTAAATATAATAAAAAGACTAATAACTTAACAAATTAATATTGTCCTTTTAGGTTTCACTCATAAGAAATAAACTGTGAATCCATCAGAATTTGAATTTTTATAAACTTTCCTCTCTAAATAAAGTTTGGTCAATACCTTGAGATTAGTTACCCAGGGGGACATAATCATAATTGTGATTATGCCATAATTTATCATTTTGATGCCAGTCTCAATTTTACAAACGTTCATGCTCATCACAGGAGACGTGAAAGAGAACTGACTTGTTTTTATCCAGCCTAAAATGTTTTTTGAAAACTCAAAAAGCAAAAGTCATAAAGGCACCCTCTGGAGTTTGCAAGATCCTTGTTTTTCTATTAATCTTGAATATTCCAAGAACTTTTCTTAAGAAGTTCATGAGATGTCAAAATACTATGACAAGGCAGAAGAAGCCACGACAGCTCCAGAGTGAACAGTTTATACAGTTTATTGTGAGTTGGTCAAACTCACAGAAAGCTTAGCACAGTTAGAACTTACTTAAAATGGACTATTTAAGTACTACAAATGGCAAATGCAAGGAAAACTGTTTAAAAGCAAAGGTTAGAAAAATAACAGAAGGAAAACAAAAACTAAAAGCTTGTTGGTTTTGCAGTTCATTTTTAAGCCTTTGAAGCCGGGAGTCCTGGATGTTCTCCTCCTTGTGCAAAACTGGGAAATGTCAGGAGTACAGCTTTAAATACTGAAAAATTGAAAGACACTTATTTTCAAGTTACACAAAGGCCTCTACCAGGACTGCAGTGTTTTCAATTTCCAATAAACATCATCCTTTTCTCTTTCAGCTGTAAAAATATTTGGTTCTCTTAGAGAATGCTAACATGGAGTGAAACGCACACGCCTTATAACATGGCCGCGGTGTGAGGCTGCACTTGTTTTCAGAACCAGGAAGGAAAGGAAACTGCATCATGTTCTTTCCTAGCTTGGAAAGAGAAAGGATGTACCAACCTCCCACATATTTAGGAAGTTGTAATTTGGTCTCTAATTTTTGTTCCACAACTTGGGATAAGATTTCTTTTTTTTTGGGGGGGGGGATTTGGTTTTTCGAGACAGGGTTTCTCTGTGTAGCCCTGGCTGTCCTGGAACTCACTCTGTAGACCAGGCTGGCCTTGAACTCAGAAATCCGCCTGCCTCTGCCTCCCAAGTGCTGGGATTACAGGCATGCACCACCACTAACCGGGTGACATAAGATTTCTTAATTACACTGTACATTGGTGTGTGTGTGTGTGTCTCTGTGTGTGTGTGTGTGTGTGTGTGTGTGTGTTTCACAAAAGAAAGTCAAGACTATTTGTCTTGTTATTTAGTCAAAGTCAGCCAAAAAAACATCTTTTTAGCTAAATATAGATACTATTATGCCTTTCTGCCTTAATAAACGCTAACTGGAAGGTGAGACGGTGCAGATATTTATAGCTGATGTAGACCAGGCCCAGCTGGCAATACCTTAGTGCTTGTGCATGGACGTCTGTGCCAATACTGATACTACACAGTCAGAAAGAATCACCTCAGGGACTCTCCGCTCTGCCTGAAACCATGTGCCAGGGTGCCCTGTAGCACGCCAAGTCCTCTACTAAAGCTCTAACCATGGGTGACTCTTCAGAGATATAAACACTTTAGATTATGGCTGAGTGAGGTCATGAGGGCGTGACCTAATCCTTTAGGACTCATGTCATTATGAAAAGGAACAGACCACATGAGAGTGAATTTCAAAGCCATCTGTGAGTCAGAAAGAGAGCTTCATCTAGAAACAAATGCTGACCACACCTTAGTTTTGTACTTTGGCCCAACAGAACTATAAAGTAAGTTTCATTAAGACACCTGAGCTGTTGTGCTTTGTTATGTCAGTGAGGCAGATGAATACCCGTAATAAGAATGCCAGGATTATCTCCATTATATGTTTATATTCCACTACCTCAGGCCCATTTTATTTCACTTGTAAATTTTTAAAATTGTTCTTTCAAAATGTCATGTACTTTGTACACAAGGCACTCTGACCAGATCCCTCCCTTATCTATTTTATCTCCTTTTCTTTCCCAATGAGCCTATTCTTCTCAACAAATCCCTCTCATATTCCCATATATTTCGTTGTTTGTTCGAGACTTGCTAAGTTCAATTAGGATTGCTCCCATGAGCGTGGGCAGTGGGTTGAGGGATATTTACTTAAGCAAGGGTAAGTTCCCAGCAACTAGACCACTGAGCAATACGGTACAGGTCCCTTTCCCAGCAGCCATTAACTGGTTACAGTTCTGGGAAGGGGCATAGAATCTCCTCTCCCATCATGAGGGAATGCTGTTGGACCCAAGCTTGTGCAGGTCATGGTGTGCAATCATGGATAAGCAGATGTGTCAAATACATAAGATCACAGTTCACAGCATACCTCCCTCTCCCATCCTTTGGCCCTTACATTATCTCCTCCTCATCTGTGATGCTCCCTGATCCTTATAAGGGGTGAGATGAATGTCATGTTTAGGACTAAAACATTGAACAGTCATTTCTTCTCATCACTTTGACCAGCTATGAGTTCAAGCATTAATTGTCAACCATGGCAAATAGAAACATTCTCTGCCCAGGGAAACAGTAATCTGTCAGTAGAAATGAATATTTAGAAGAAAGATTGACTATATGCCCATTTAACAAAGCAGCAACTGTCAGGTTACCTCACAGTTGAAGAGTGAGCTCCAGACTTACAATTTTCATGCTGTCACCCCCGCAGGGCAAAGTTTTGGGAGTATATCTGTTTGTGAGTTATTTCCACTCCTGTAAATAACCCCTCCCCCACACTCCTGTAGGTCACACTAATTATCTCATTAGTTTGCTGAGCTGGGCTGGCCATTTTCCCTACTTGGACCACCATTGGTTGCCTATCTGTTCATACTTCCCCAGGCACAGTGCCACAACAAAGGACAGGAATAATGGTTCAGAAGATCAATAAGTAGCCAGAAGCCCTGTGGGACATGAAATGAATAGGCTCTACTTTAGATGACTGCAAAAAAGTAAAAATAAAATTGTGTCTTCAGCAGGAGACTTAGCTTTATATAGGACAAAGGAGTAAAGTGGAGAATTCTATTTAGAATTAGTGTTCTGATGGGATATGGATACAGAGGCCTGGAGGGCAGTGGAGAATGATCTACACAAGGGGGCAGGAATTAGACCTCAAAATAACACTGGCTCAGGGCTGTCTACCAAACGCAAAACTATGGCCAGTACCTTAGAAATCAAGGGCATGATACATGGTGGTATCAAGTAGGACGTGTGTGTGTGTGCGTGTGTGTGTGTGTGTGTGTGTGTGTGCTTGTGCACACATACTCACACAAATATATAAGACCAACAAATATGTATCAAATGAAGCAATTTACCACATACTGTCATTTATAATGAATCAAGTTCAAATAGCACTCTAGGTACTCAAAGAATATATTAAAAGAATATTTTCCCTTACTCTGTGAATCTATCCAAGCCAAAGGGACTTAGTGGATAAAACATCTGTCACTCATTTAACTTAGTAAGTGTGAAAACACAGAAGAAAATATTTCCAAGTACCTACAAGGAAGCTTGTGTGACTGTCAACTCCAGGCAAGAAAATTACTATGACCAGCTTTCCAAAGTGCCCCACAAGGATTCCAGGTTTTGGTGATGTTAATAAGACTTTGGGTAGCAAGGAAGTTACTCAATGCACATGATTTATTACTAGTGGTGAAGAAAACACTGTCTGCAGATTGTCAAATATTATGACTCTTGACTTGCAACTGACTGTTTAACTGGATAATTTATTTCTATTGTGTTTACTTCAAAGCTGTACTTGAAGTGGCTCCAGTTTGGTATAATGCAAACTATCTGTACAGTACAGCTTCCATTTTATGTGTTCTAATAGCTTCATACAATAATGAGAACTTTGCCATTATTACGCTTTTTCAAACAAAAACAAATTTATATTTTTGTTTATAAAGACATCTGTAAAATACTTCCTTTTTTATTCGATACATCCTTCTTCCTTTAGTCTTTTGTAGCTCTTTGTCACCCTAACATGTAAAATATTGCAGGGCTCACACCTGCCACATAATTTTACATATTCCTATACTTTTATGACTCAAAAATTAGTATCTCCAAGCATACTGCCCTACTGAATTCCTACGTGGACATCTAGCTGTCATCTGTCTTCACTTGAATTTCCACATGGCATCTACATTGTTTGGTTTTCTGTTGCTAGATCTCAACACCTGGGTTTGAGTTACATATACAGAGCCTCACTTAGCTCTGGGCTTCAAGGCTAGAAATCCATACACACTTGGCCTCATTGTGTGACCTCTGGTGAGGGCCTCAAGGAAACACACGGCAGAGCAGCAAGCAAGACAAAATGAGCAGTCAGGCTTGTTTGGTTTTCTTTTAGTAAGAACTCACACTCATGAACCAAGTGGGGTTCGGTGAGAACTACCACAGCACCCCTGGGACCTAATTACTTGGCAATATGCCCCTGGACTCTTAAAATTTCCACTACCTAGCATCACCACAACACTAAGAAAAAGTCTTTCCAAAGGACATTGTCAATAAGATAAAAAGGCAGCCTACAGATTGGGAAAGGATCTTCACCAACCCTATATCTAATAGAGAGCTAACATGAAGTTAAACACCAACAACCCAAATAATCAATTAAAAAATGGGGCACAGAACTAAACAGAGAAATCCCAACAGAGGAATCTCAAATATCTGGGAAGCATGTAAAGAAATGTTCAAAGTCCTTAGTCACCAGGGAAATTCAAATCATAATTACCCTGAGATTCTACCTCACACCAGTCAGAATGTCTAAAATCAAAAACTCAGGTGACAGCAGATGCTGGAGAAGATGTAGAGAAACAGGAACACTCCTTCACTGCTGGTGGGGCTGCAAACTTATACAATCACTTTGGAAATAAATTTGGTGGTTTTCAGAAAACTGGAATAATAAGATTCAGCTATACCACTTCTGGGCATGTACCCAAAAGATGCTCCCCCATCCCACAAAGACACTTACTCAACTATGTTCATAACAGCATTATTCATAACAGGCAGAAACTGGAAACAACCCAGATGTCCCTCAACAGAACAGAAAAAGAAAGTGTGGTACATCTCCACAATAGAATACTACTCAGCTGTTAAAAGTGGGAGGATAGGGGAAGAATTATGAGAGGGGTGACTGGGAGGGGGCAGTGAACAGAATGTAAAGTCAATAAGTAAAAAAAGTTTTAAAAACTTTCAATACATGATGAACCTTTGGGGAGACACACTGAAACCATATCTAAAATATATTGCAATGTCAAATTTGACATATCTAAATATGAACTCCTGGTTCTAAGTCTCCACATCACCACCTCCTCTATCTATTCTTTATCTTAACATTCAAACGACCAGAAAGCAATTATGGTTTTATCCTCAAAATATACCCAAGCACTCCTCAGAACATCAAATACTGTTGTCTTGGTGAACAAGACACCATGCACTATTTGGCTAATTTCAATAATTGCTATCCTTGCTTTCATTCTTATTCAAATTTAAAACTATTGTGGTTATGTCCAGAAATGTCTTTTTATGTCAGATATTGTCACATTTCTGAGCAGAGATTCTCATGCTTCTTATCTCAAAGATAGCCAGTACAAAAGAGTCAGCCCTGAAAACACACATATATGTAGCATTAAATGGAGTGAGGTGGTTATATTTAGGAATATATATAAGCATGCAATGACTGATATATAACTTATAAATAACATTTAGTGAAAAAGGAGTCCATGAATATGGAGAAAAGCAGGCAGGAGTATATGGGAAGTTTTGGAGGGAGGACTGGAAAAGGAGAGATGTAATTAAATAATAATCTCAAATCTCAAAAAGAAAAAAGAAGCCGGGTGGTGGTGGCACACGCCTGTAATCCCAGCACTTGGGAGGTAGAGGCAGGCAGATTTCTGAGTTCAAGGCCAGCCTGGACTACAGAGTGAGTTCCAGGATAGCCAGGACTATACAGAGAATCCCTGTCTCAGAAAAAAAAAAAAAAAGATGGCGTCTCCATAATGACCCGCCATAAATCTGCCGCATTCTTCATTTCTATGATCGCTTCTGCCTTTAGTGCACCTCACTGCCTCCCTCAGTCCAGGCTCTCCACTGTTCTACCACAGAACGCCAGCTTGTGCTGCCACCCGAGGATATTTATTCCCTCCCCACACCCACCGTGAAACACTGTGCCACACTTACTCTAGGGCTTGATACCTCAGTTATTTTCAATTTTTCCTCAGACATCAAGTTCTAAATGAAGTCTTTCTTGATCATCTTTTAATAACAATGAGCCTACCCTTCACACCAATCTATCTCCTTGATGGGTTTAACTGTCTTCAAATAACCTATCACAATCTTTCATGTTATATACATCATAATTTATTTATTTTCCAAACTCCAGCTTTAAAAGATAAGCTCTGTGGACAGTGGTTTTTGCTTGTTTTAATATTTCTATATTCTCAGATTTGAGGCAGTGATGGATTTCTAGCTGGTACACATTGGGTACAAGATGGGCCCGTTATTGGTTGGTGGTTCTCTCAGGCTCTACTCCATCCCTAATCCCTGCATTTCTTGTAGACAGGATATATTTTGGGTCAAAAGTTTTGTAGGTCCCTATCACTCCACTGAGGTTTCTACCTGGCCACAGAAGGCAGCCGGACCCCACCACTACCACCACCACCACCACCACCACCACCAGTCTCCACAGCCCAATGCTGTGTGTCACAGATAAGAGTACACCCATTTATTCTTGGGTGACCCAATCCCAGGTCTCTCTGTCTCTTCCTGGAGATGTCTCCTAACCCACAACCCAAGTCAAATTCAGATTTCCATTGTTTCTCATGACCATCAGGCCATCCCCCCTGTCCTTCCCCACACCTGACCGGTAACCCCTCACTCCTCTCCTGATCCCCTCTCCCACCCAGTTCACTCCCTCCATCTGCCTTCCACAACCATTCCATTCCCCTTCCTAGTGAGGCTCAGGCATCCTTGCCTGTGCCCTCCTTCCTTATAGCCTCCTTGGTTCTATGGAGTATAACATGGGCATCCTGTATTTTATGCATTAGACAGAAACAGACAATAAATGGATAACCTACAATTCCCTGATTGTAAGTTGCCAATATTATGTACTGGTGAGTACCAAATTTACATACATGCCAGTAGCAGGAAGGAAGGCATCAAAGAAGATGCTTAAGGCCTTAAGCCACATGCTGCAAGAATAAATAGATCATTCATCAGTACCTATTTCTTTTTCATAGTTTCTTAAGATTTACCCTCAACTTTTGTGGTCCAGTTCCCAATGCATTTTATTGCATATTTGTGATTACTCATTCTTGGGAGGTTTTTTATAGTGTTGTTTTTGTTTGTTTTAAGCAGTGTTACAGATTGAAACCAGAACATTCTATGTGCTAGACAGATATTCTGACACTAAACTGCATCCCTGACTTTTCCAAGCTTGCTTTTATATGGGACTGTATTCTTGCTTTTGAGAATACTAATCAAAAAATAAAAATAAAAAATAGAGGCCAGGAACTAGAAAGAGAGCAAGATGGAGTATATGGGAGTTTGGAGGAAGGAAAGGGAAGAGGTAATGGTATAATTATATTATTTTTCAAAAGAAAGTAAACAAAATAACTTAAAAAAAAACATTAAGTAGAGGGACGAGGAGGCAGCACCGCCCATTAAGGCTTGTCCTGCAAGCATCAACACCCAGAGTCCACATGAGAATTACGTGTAGAAGTGTACACATGTAAGCATGGGAAGTAAATTTGAGAAACCCTGTCGCAAAACAACAACAACAACAATAAAAGTAAATAAATAATAGATGGCCATCCTGAAGAGCAAAATCTGAGCTTGATCTCTGACGGGCACATGCATGCATGCACAGAATGCAAAAATGTAGAAGAAAGGTCATTGAAAACCCAGTGCACAGTTCTTCCACTCGTCTCTGTGTGCACTCACCAGCAGTTCTCACATGTGTATCTTCATCTTTCCTTCTGACATTTTAGGGTTCCTCACCTAAACTCTTGACACTTTTTACACGTGTGAATAAAGCCATAAAAATATCTGTGCTTGGGAGTCAGTGGAATAATGTTGTTGTGATCTGTTCTTTATTTTGTATTATTCAATCCAAAAACAGGAAGTATTTGCTCTAGACATCAACGCCAATAGCAGCTGTCCCCCATATTCAAGCTGAATCATCTGTTTTGAAGACTTGAACATGGCAGTGTTCTGTCTCAGTGTGTTGCTTCCCCTGGCTGATAGCCTTTTTGTGTTCCCTTGCCTTCCATCCAGAATCCTCCAATTCCTCTTCTTTCCAACCTTTTCACTTCTGGTTTTCATCACACCTGGCATCTCTAGGTCTTGAGCCTCCCTGGGATTCAGAAAACAGATCAACCCACACCCAGATCCTGGAACTTCCAACATCCATTTCCAAACTGCATTCTTTGTAGCATAAAACTCTGGGAAACTGCCAAGCACCAACAGCCACTGCCTGTTATTTAAATCACTGTTTATATTTTTTTTGTCCTGTTCACTGAGGAGTCTAAATGGTAAAGGGCACAGCACGATGTGTTTTGTATGTCATCTCCAACCAAACTTAATCTGAGGTATGGTGGATGAAAATACTATCTATTGTTTAAGCAAAACATGTTAAAAGTCTAGATAACTGGAACATACTGCTGACATAAGCTAACTAACATAAGGCTTAGAAGAAGGGACACTCACTCTAAAACTTGAGGAGAAATGAAGCAGAGGCATGGGGTGTGAGGAGGAATGTCTTAGGGTAGGCATTCCCAAATAGTCTTGTTGCCTAAACACAAAGAGAAAATTTGGATAACTCTTGAACCTAGAGTGTTTATGATATGCAAGATTCATATGTAAGTCATAATATCCTCCAATAGTTTTGTTATGTAAAACTGTTGTGTAAATATGAATAGTGGAGAAAAGTTGGGCACTTACTGCCCAGTCTGTAGTGCTATAGAAAAGTAGCAAAGGAGGGTCTCCTATCCATCACCTTAAACTTTGTAGGTTCGCAGTGTCCTTGAAATGTCCTCCATGGACACTCCAGGTTGGGCATGCTAATAACCTGTGCCCGTTTGAGCATTTAATCTTCCAGTCTAGATGCAAATGCCAGGCAGTGCTTTAATGTAAACATTCAAAGTACCACATGCATCATCCAGCCATCTGTTTTCACTCCCATTCCTCATGGTGTCTCTGACTTCAGCTAATAATGCAAACATCATTTTGAAATTAATCATCAACAGAAGAGTGTGAATTGTTTTAAGTTGAATTAACATCTCTGAAGATGACTAATGGAAAACACCAACACGAACAGATGTTTTCATTTGGCGAAATGTGTTACATCCCTTCAAACAAATCTCATAATCTACCCCCACAATTTCTACTGCTTAACAAGTAATCAAGTAAAATATAATAATTTAATTACGTTATTTTTCAAATGTATTGTTGTGCCACATTGTTCTCATTCATCTGGGTCTGACAGTCTTTTCAGTGTTAAAGGATATTAACAATAGTGGCTTTAGCTCCAAAAGGCATTAAATTTCTGTCATATAAAGCAAGCCAACCATCAGATATGTCTTACAATAGAATTTACCCTAATAGCAGCATGTTAACATAGCTTAGCTGGTCCCATATAGAATACCCACGGCTTTTACAAACCTAAGAGACCAATAAATTTCTCAGAAGAAATTCTAAAAGTAATTCCATCCTTGTCTCTTTCCCAGAAATGGCAGTAGCCAGGAAAAGGATCCGCATGTCCTATAATTTATTCTGTGGGCGGGTACGAAGAAAGGCGAGTATGGAGTAAAATGAATAGCTGGAGTTCTGGTGGTCCCGACAGGATGACGTAACTGACTGAAGGATCTCCACAGAGCCAGGCGAAGGTTACATGTTCCTTTAGTGGGACTGTAGAACCCAGGTTGTAATACACAACCTAGTGTGTGCACCATCATTTCAAGGCTGTGCTCCCAGCAGATAAGGACAGGTTGTCTCTGGACTTAAAGGGCATTAACTACCAGGAGAGCATTCATTTGGGTTAAGATGTGCTGAGGGCTTCTGGGAATCGCTGCTTGGTTCTGCAGCTCACTTATGCTTTCCAGTCTAATGACCTGGAGATGTGTCTGTCCCTCCCTACCAGAAGACAGAAAGTGGCAGGGGACAGAGGCACACAGCTATGTGTGTTCTGCAGGATCTGGTAACAAATCAGTTTTCTAGGCAAACTTTTCCAAGATGGAAACACATACTTTAGAGCTACTGGAATCTATTCCTTCTCTGGATCATGATCCTGCAGGAGTAGTCGGTTCTTAGGCTCCAGTAGTATAGGTTTTGTAGAGTAATGGAGAAAAGTGAGGAGGGTATTAAGCAAGCTAGAGCCTTCTATTCTTTCAACATTCATTGTATGGAGTATTATTAAAAGGCTGAAGAGGAATCTGAGTGGTTCCAGTGGCTAAGAGTAAGTAGTGCTCCTGCATAGGAAGGACCCTAATATGGCTCCTCCTACCCACATCAAGCAGCTCACAACCAATGTCAACACTGGCTCCAATGCCCTTCTAGCCTCCAGGTGCACATAAACTCACTTGGGCAAGTACAGGTACATACACATAGACATACTCATACCTATACCATACCCATACCCATACCACATACCCATACACATACCATACCCAAACACATAGATATACCCATACACATACATGTGACTAAAACTAAACATTTAAATCTTTAAAATGTGGAAAATTTTAATCTATGTTGTTAAATGATTAAAAGCAAACTTTAAATCAAAACTTTAATTTCAACAAAAATGTTTTCAGTACATGATATCATCTAAACTGTGTATCAGATAGGATTGTCAGTACTGGGTTTATCAGTACTAAGTAATATAAAAATAATTTTTCTATTGGAAAAAGATTAACTAATATTTAATGCATTTATACTTGATCATACTAATAGGCCCTGTTATATACTGACTTGTGTCAAAATACACTAAGTTCTTCTTAACCCCAGAACCTGAGTATGCTTAGAAACAGACATTGAAAAAGTTACAGGCACTAACATGACCCATGCGTTAGGAGGAAACGTGGACACATGGAGATACATGGATTGAGAGTCCAGAGAGGAAAGATCATCAGAGCATGGTCATCTGCAAACCCGGGACAGAAACTATTCCCACGGATGCTGTCCTTTTGGACTTCCATTTCTGGATGTAAATTCCATTTAAATGGCCTCAAAAAGAACGCCTGTTCCCAAGACCCTGCTTTTGTTGTCCTTGTCACCCCACCAGTTCCTGCCTCGTTGGTCTCCCCTGACGAGTGACAGCGTTCATCACAGCCTTTGCTGTAAGAGCGCGGGAACTCTCACCATAGTGATGAAGTCATAAAATGGACTTTGGTGGCATCTTTTTGTACTTGATGAAAAATGTACAATTTTTCCTGTATTTTATGTTTATAATATAAAGATAACCCAAAATGTCATGAAATCTGTCTTCAACTTTGTCTGTCTTTGTCTGTCTTTCTATCTGTCTCTCTACCTCCCCCTCCAGAGGCCACTCATCAATTATTTCATAAACTATTCATATTGTACCTTGGACAATCAATGTATTGCTGTGTGAAATGTTCTGATCTGGGTGGGTTCTTAGAAAACCATGTGTCAGCTTGCCAGTTGCTCTAGCCACCATGTTTCTAAACTTTCAATGAGGAACAAGACACACAGCTGAATGAACAAACATTGACTCATGAGGACACTTAATACTAAAAAGAACTTTTCTGAATTCTAGGCTTTAAGAAGATTTGAAGTAAATCTCTCTCTCTATATATATATATATACATATATATGTGTATATATACATATATATACACACAAATATATATGTATGGATGTATATGTACATATACATACACAGAGAGATGTACATATATTTTTATTGCAACCTAACATATGCTATCATATATCTGAAACCAAAACATATCTGCTGATTCCTTAATATTTTATCAGTTTCAAGTGTTTATGCTTCTTGAGTCCCTTTCGTGGGGCATCTGGGTCCAGGGAAAAAATGGTTAAAATGTCATCTGCTTGCTCTCCGCCCCTTGACTTATTTCTCAGTCATTTCAAGAGGTTTGTTTTTTTGGTTTTTTTGTTTTGTTTTGTTTTGTTTTGTTTTGTTTTGTTTGTTTTGTTTTGTTTTGTTTTGTTTTCAAGCAGCTGAATTGGGACAGCAGAACTGATAAAGTGGTGCTGCCCTTGGAGCCCCGCCTATTGCTGGCATCAAGCTAGCAGTAACCAAGGAGCCATGAGGTCTGTTTTTAAAGGGGCAGCAGCAGCTTGGCTGGCCCTGCTATAGAGCCTCTGTGCCCCGAGAATTGGGTTCAATGTAGCAAGGCTCCCCTCCCTGGAAATTACAGCGAAAAGAAGTAAGGAAAGCTTTGTCTGTCTGTTTTTTTTTTTTTTTAATTGTAAAAATGTCTGCGGCCACTACATGTTTATTCCTGATCAGTGTTCAATGTATAAGTTTAGTATGTTTTACATGTCTTGGCTTTAGATTATTGGTCAGTAAGTTACTGGGTATGGTTAAAAAAATCTGTAACATCTATAACAAAAAGTTAGCTTAAAGGTGTAGCTCAAGGTTGGAGCCATTCTGGGCAAGAACACGTGGTGTGAGCCAACCCAAAGATATGGGATAATATTTTTATGCAATTCCTGTCCTCAAAATCTGACTTATAAAAGATAGGATTTAAAAGAATTTCTTTAACAAGGTATTACAGCTGTACCTTCATGTGTTCGTATACAAGAACTTTCCTTGCTGGTAGCCAGACTTTGAAACATGAAAGCCGCACACTCTCCTCGGAGGTTGTTTAAATGTGGATCATTTGACATTGTTTCCTACTGTTCTATGGCCATCTTGGGTTGTTCAGCCTCACTGCTAGTTAGGAACGTATGGGACTGCTCGCTCTAGTCAGACTCAGGCATTTTCTTAAGGTCTAAGGTCAAAAACAGGATTACTGACCTATAAACTATTGGATATGTTGGTAACTGAAAGTCCTGCTCTGTTGATCTTAAATCAGGATTCCATTCCTGGAGGTAAGCAGCAAACGCCTCGTCACCATTTTGATGAATGGCTGACCCCTGCACGCTGCTTTTTTCTGCAGATTAAATGCACTTTGCCTTTGCATACTTTTTTTGAGTTTGTGGTTTTCCTTCAGTGATTCTCGGACCCTAACAGGCTTTTACAGACAACACTGGAAGAGTGTGGCAGGCACGAAGGACACGTTCTTCAGAGCCCAGGACTGCCAGCATGCAGACCGTGCGGGATGTGCAGGGACAGGTCAGGCCGCAGAGATGGGAAAGCACTGCAAAGCAGCCTGCCGGGATGGCAGGCCGAGGAGGGGGAGGCCGGGATGGCAGGCCGAGGAGGGGGAGGCCGGGATGGCAGGCCGGGGAGGGGGAGGCCGGGATGGCAGGCCGGGGAGGGGGAGGCCGGGATGGCAGGCCGGGGAGGGGGAGGCCGGGATGGCAGGCCGGGGAGGGGGAGGCCGGGATGGCAGGCCGGGGAGGGGGAGGCCGGGAGGCAGGCCGGGAGGCCGGGATGGCCGGGATGGCAGGCCGGGGAGGGGGAGGCCGGGATGGCAGGCCGAGGAGGGGGAGGCCGGGATGGCAGGCCGAGGAGGGGGAGGCCGGGATGGCAGGCCGGGGAGGGGGAGGCTTCGTTAGAAGCCAAAGGTGTGAGTGAGTTAGGAGGGGGTCTTGGTATGATTGTATTCAAATATAAAAAGTAAAGTGGCAAGAATATAGAACACTGAATAGGAAAATGGAAAAGGGGACAGGAAGGGAGAGAGATGTACCAATGATGTAAGAATTGTTAGGCCTGCCACCAGCAACCAGCTAAAAGGGGCAAAAACCTAGTTAAGAAGAGGGTGAAACTACTTATAAGAAAAGTATCAGTAGGTAAATTAATAGAACATGGTGATTAATTTTATAGAGTGAGGTCATTAAAATGAATAGCAGTAAATTAAGACATAAATAGTTCAACACTGTTGAGAAATTAGAAAAACCACTCCACTTAAAATAACAAAAAGAAAGCGCAAAGGAAACACTGACAATGTTGTTACTATACTTCAACTATGTAATGAGAAACACTACAAAAATATTCCAGTGAGTAAGCTGACAAGCCACAGTTTTAGGAGAGAGGAAGTAATGTATCTGCCAGCCTTTTTAGATAGTTAGTAGAAAAAGAATTAAAATTCCCTGAACTCTGTTTGACATGGACTTTGGGATTATAAATGTCAGTCAGACAGATAAAAGACTAATAGTTATTTTTAGAAATAGGAATTATTAAAATTAAATCGCCTTGTTGGTTAATTAAATTAAAAGAAAAAAGAAAAAGACAAGCAGAAGAGTGAAACAGCAGAGAGTAAGTGAAATAAATAATAAAATAAAACCTAGGCCAGATGGGGTTTATTTCTAGGTGAATGAACTTTCCAGTTTGGGAAAGAAATGGAGTAATTAATAAGTTGTCTTTCAAAAAAGAAGGGGTAATTAAAGAAGTTGAGACTTCTTCTCCCCCCCCCTTTCTCTCTCTCTCTCTCTCTCTCACACACACACACACACACACACACACACACACACACAGGAAAGGGGACAGCTGTTGGTGTAGGAATGACAGAAACGTAAACAGTAGTGTGGTGCTGTCCTTCAGGGTCACCTAACTCAATGTTCAGCCAGTCCAGTGAAATCTGTGAACTCAGGTTCAGTGAGAAACTTTGCCTAAAAAATAAGGTAGAGAACAACTAAGGAAAACACTGACCTGTGTCCTACACACACATACACACAGGCACACATAGGCACACACACTCACATACACATGCACATGCACAGAGGCACATATGCCTAAACACAAGTATAAACACATGTACTTATACACAAGTATACATACACACACAGGAACACACACCTAAACACAAGTATATACACATGTGTACTTATTCCCAAGTGTATACACACACACACACTCATGCACACAGGCACACACACACCTAAACACAAGTATATACACACATACCTACACTTATGCACAAGTGCACACACACATACACAGGTAAAATACAAGTATTAGGATCTGTGATTTATACCTTCTCTCCCGAGTTGCACTCCGCCAACTTCACAGACATTACTTCATCTTCACTGTGTTCCCTTGTGAGAACTCAACTAAGAAACAGATGCCAAAGATGTGGGTACTCTGGCTTCTGCAGTCTCCTGTCAGTATCTATTGCGTTAATACAGACTAACCTACCAATATGCAAGTAGAGCCCAATCTCAGATCATTTACATTTTTGAGAGACTCTCATACATATGCATCAGTACTCGCCATGTGGAAGTCACCCACCTCCACCCAGGACATTATTAACTAGCACCTGAGAAAACTCGCTTCCGCGTCCCTTGGCCTGGG
Organism: Apodemus agrarius; assembly: GCA_964023405.1. NCBI lineage: Eukaryota > Metazoa > Chordata > Mammalia > Rodentia > Muridae > Apodemus > Apodemus agrarius. The sequence goes on from OZ030016.1 coordinate 11,163,047, forward strand.
TGATACCCATTTGCATGGCACCTTTGTATGCTGATTCGGCACACTAATCTGACATCCATCACAATGTTTAGCTCCTGACTAGCCCTACTGTCCTAGGAAAAGGAAAAAGGTGGGTCACAAAAGCTACTAGACTGTATGAAGATGACACAAAGAGTTGTACACAACCAATAAATCAGTGTAAGAAAGAAATGCAATTGCTTTCATGAGCCTAAGCATCTAACATTATTTGCTATGCATCTGCTGATTGATACAATTCCAAAACATTGACACCTTCATGTGATAAAAATGGTCCCAGAGTATCCCTGAGAAACACACCAAAAGTGTGCATTCCAGCCCTGGTGCAGGAGCCACTACTAGGAATGAATATGTGGGGGAGAGATGGGAGAGAAAGCCGAGGGATTCCTGTACTGTAGAGAGACGTGGCACTGGAGACATGATGGCGTGACGTTGAGGAACGGGGATATGAGGAGGCGGTGCAACCACCTGAGGACACCGTGATGTCTGGGGGCTGGGCTGACACTGAGGGCCATGTCTGGGTCCATGCTCCTGCTGCAGCTGGGCTCTGTGTTGATCTCTGTGGCCTGAGCTACCACCAAAGGTGGTATGATGGAGGTCCATGGTCTGGGCTGACACTTGGGGCCACGTTGATGTCCAAACATTGTGCTGAACTTGCCCTGCCGCTTGTGTGGTGGCGTGAACAAGGGAGAGATGCCCCTCCTTGCCCCCTCCCTTCACCAACTTCCAGAGATCTGGCCCCACCCCTCGCCTGCTGTAGCACTTGGGAGAGTGGACCACGCACCTTGCCTGAGCAACACAACAGACCTGGCCCTGGTGACTCGGGTGCAGGAGAGCTGGCAGGCTAACCACTCAGCTTCCACCCTAACATCTACACCATCGATGAACTGCTGGTGCATGGGAAGGGGCCAGCCCGACAGATCCAAAGCTGCAGGAGCTCCATGACACAGGGCAATAACAGAATACCAGAAAGGTGGCTGGGTGAGAATCCAGTATTGATAACAGGAGAAGTCAGAGGCCTTGAACCAGACCAAGGATTTATTACAATGAACAATTGCAAGTAAAGTTGTTTGGGCAAAAGGATAAACTGTGTGACACCTACCAACTTCCAGCAAAATGGTTTAGTTTGCTTTGTTTTACTTTTACTTTTTGTTTTCTTTTGAGGGGGTTACAACTGTGGAGGGTAGATATGAAGGGACACTGAGGTGAGTAGGATTGTGGTACATGATATGAAATTCAAAAAAATCAATAAAAAGATTTTTTTAAGTTTATGCTGTGCTTTATAGGGCAGGGATGGTGTCACTGTCCAATGAAGACACCCCAGCAAAAGAGGACTCTTAACCTGACATAGTGGTGCACACCTTTAATCCCAGCACTCGGGAGGCAGAGCCAGGCAAATCTCTGGGCTCCAGGTCAGCCTGGTCTACAGAGCGAGTTCCTGGGACAACCAGGGCTACACAGCAGAAAGCCGTTTCAGAGAGAGAGAGAGGGGAGAGGCATTCTCATCTCAGTGCTCCATCATCTCCCACCACAGACCACGCTCTTACCTCTGACGGCTCAACACCCTTGCTTCCATTCTTACACGTTTGGTTGTGAGCCTAGCCCTTAAAGGCCGAGCTGTCTCTCCAGCCCTCTCCCATTCTTAAAAGGAGGAAGGTAAGGAAGAAGGACATAATGGCAGCCCCTCCCCTTAGAAGACAGCTCCAGATGTGCCCACCAGGCTTCCCCGAGTGCTCCTAGCCAGCTGTAATGTATAAGGCCACAAGAATCTCAGGGAGGCAGGAAAACGTGCTGTGTGCAGCTACAGCTCAGGAAGTGCAGCACTACGGAAGAGGGGCAGGCGGAAGTCCGAGGGCCACCTTCATCCTTTGCTGCAGTCTGTTCCTGCCGTACCTGAAATATCCATGCACAACCTGATAGGGAAATGTCAATTACTTCTACGAAAGAGAAATGCACGGAGTCCTGTTAATCACTACCAACAGCCAGATATCCATCTCTGGAGATACACAGTCCTTTGTAGTGAGGACAGACATAGAAGCTCTTGGTCTGGCAAACTATAAACTGAATTATAAGCTTATCTGTCTGTCACCATGGTAGACACTCAAGACTGGTAAAGAAGCCACATATGGCCATCCAAATGCTCTCAAGGATGGAAGGGGTTGGGAAACACAGTAGTCACTGGCCTTGCAGCACTGTGTCCCCTAGGCAGGGTTCTCTACTGTCACCTGCTCTAACCACAGCGTGGGACCCTTCATTTCTATTTGGAAACCCATGATTTTCTTTGGAAGAAATCTCCTTTGTCTTCCAAAGACCTTTCTATCCTTGGCATGGTGCTATCCCTATTTTCTTCTCCTTTGTCACTAATCAAGCAATCATTACAGAGATCACTCCTTTTGGGGGGCTGAAATGTTAGTAGCCTGCTTCTGGCTGCTCCAGGTTTGGCAGCCCAGGAATTTTCCTTAGAGGTTGGACAATTATAGGCTTTTGCAGAGCATATAGTTGTTCTTTATCCATACAAGTCCTTCACAAACGTGGTAAGCTTCTAGGCAATTTGTTTTGGATTAGATCCATATGTAGGAAACTGTAGCCAAAGATCTAATCTAAATGCAGTTTTTAAACCTAAAGGTTCCTGTCTTTTTCTTATTATCCTGCGTTTGCTCTCCATCTCTTTTGGGGGAGGCTACATGCAGGCTACGCAAACCACTTTGTTTGGGTGGGAAGGCAATACCCTTAATTTGATTTTGCCTCTGGTCTGGCTCCCAAATTTGGCAGAGCCTCAAGCTTATCTCCTACTGAGGCAGTGGCTTTGAAGCCACCGATTATAACTGCTTTGGTTTGAAGTACAGGAGTTGACTTTTTCAACCCTTAAAGACCTCATATTATAGGACTCTCAGTGAAATTATTTTGCTAACCCAGCACAAAGAGACTTTCTTAGTGGTTCTGTATGCCTTTCCACTTCTGGTTGTCTACTGGCCGACTGTCATCTGAGTCCAGTTTTGTTATAGGATTTTGCTGGAAGAGAAAGCAGCCGTCAACACACATCAAAATCCTGCCCCTCCCCTCTGAGCCCTTGAATGTCATGGTCTTGGTTTGAGCATGTGGTCTGCCGTTAAGATATTTAAAGCTAAAGCTTGACTAAGTCTCTCCTCAGTGTCCCTAAGAGCAATCTATTTTTCAGATCCAAGTCCCCAAGACTCCTCATCCCGTCTCCCAAATGGTAAACAGCACACGCCACATGGCCAGGTCAGGCCTCTGAGGGCCTCACTTCTGAGGAAAAAAAAAATCTTAGTTAAGATATAAGTTTGGAGTGTACAACTGTGGTGCCAACAGAGTGAGTAAAGAAGATGTCTTTTCTCATTTGCATCTTCTCAGGGCATTTACGGGGGTGCTGGGTTCTTTGCCAAGCAGCTCGATCATTTCTGGGATCTCACTCTTTTCTAGGTAGATCTTGGTAAGTATTGCCAGAGCACTTTCAAAGCAGCAAGATTGGAACAACTGACACAAGGAAAGACCTTCCTTACCATGAAGGACATCGCTGAAGGACACACAAGTCACATCCAGAGGCGCTTAGAAAAGCCATCTTTATTTTGTAAATAGAAACATATCCTGTTACAGCAGGGTCTCCAATTATCAGAGTAAGGGGCAGAAAGTGATTTTTCTGGCTTCAGAACAAATGATTTGCTTATTTGTGCCTAGCATGTTTACATTGAATGAACAGCAAGTAATAAGTTGAATAGATCATCATTTGGGGAGCAGTTGCTATTCTAATGTTGTCAATGAGAATCGTCTCAATGTATGAATGTAAAATAACAGAATACACATAAATGTGCACTTTACATTTTCCACTCACTCAACACTTAAGATACAGCAGGCACTGACAAGGGTGAGCCAAAGCTTGAGTGAGCTAACCACTCAGCAAATATTGGTCGAGCAACTGCTCTCGGACTCTGCTGCCAGGCTGACCTAGAAAGTGGTGTGCAGTCAACACTGCAAACTTGCAGAGATCCTCCTGCTTCTCCGCCTCCCAAGGACTGAGATGACAGTTACGCACCATCATGCCTTCATTCAGAAGCTTAAAGTGTGACATGAAGTCCCCTTGGTGCTATGGTAAAAATGAAGTGCTGGGTACATTTCATGTCGTGACTGTCATGACTGTAATATCAGGAAATTTCAACAGAATTCCTAGTGAATACAGAAATTAAAGTTGTTCCAGATCAAAAATATTTTCAAAATATTTTATAATTTCAAAGAAACCATAAATTTAGTTATCCTCTTTGTACCTTATTGAATAAAAGTTATTCCATGAGCAAAGAAAATAGCTGTCTATTATTTTAAAAATTTTATTTATACTTAGTAATCAAATATTCCATATTTAAGATTTTCTTAAAAGAACACATTATATGAAAGTGAGACATGTAATGACTTGCTAAAGTTGGGTTTTTTTTCAAGTAATTCAAATTAATGGGAAGAAAATATTTGTTGAAACCATCAACGCTATTTGTGCTTTCCGTTTGAATAAAAAAAAATGATTCATTCATAATCCTCAAGAGCTGAAAGAAACAGAACTCTGAATATTAGTCTTTAAGGCAAATGCTCTCAGTTCTGAGGTTTTCCCAGAACCACAACATGGACATCATCACAGAAGGTGTTAATGCTTGGCTAAAGCCACTGTGATGAGTAATTCCTAAGACTTCATGCGCATGGAGGGAAATGACACCAATGTACCTACATAAAGCATGCGTTATAATGACTCAGTCAGTGGTGCAGGCTCCCTGACTTCATGCCTTCCTTAAAAGAACATGGCTCATTTGTTGTTTCCAGGAAATAGCCATCTCCGAGGAGAACACACAACTTCAGCTTTCATGAGATCTTTGTATTTGAGAACAGATGAACTCACTAAGGTCCATGAACGCAACAAAACAACTGTCCAATTATTGCTGTGCCATGGGAAACTTCTTTTTAAAGATTTATTTATTTACTTATTTATTTCATGTATGTGAGTACATTGTATCTGTCTTCAGACACACCAGAAGGGGGCATTGGATACCATTACAGATGGTTGTAAGCCACCATGTGGATCCTGGGATTTGAACTCAGGACCTCTGGAAGAGCAGTCAGTGCTCTTAACTGCTGAGCCATCTCTCCAGTCCAGGGGAAACTTTTTAGCAGTCTTTTTGATGATAGTGTTTGTTCTGTGAGATTGAGCAAAGCCATTTAATATCCTATCAGCAATGTGAATAAGGAGCATAAGAATTATCAACTGTGTGCATGTATGTGTGCTTGCACATGTGTACACACAGCCATGTCTATGTATGCCAGAGGTTACTACTACACATCTTCCTCGGTCACTCTCCACCTTATTTCTGAGACTCAGCCACTCTCTAGACCTGGAGCTCACCAAGTTGGAGCTGTCCAGCAAGCTCTCAGGCTCTGCCTGCCCTGGGCTCCCAGCACTGGGATTACAGACACACACTACTGCACCAGAATGGGAGTTCTTAGGGGAAGGGTAGAGGGATAGAGATAGAATTTCAGGTTCGTGAGCTTGTACAGCAAACACTTACCAATCAAGTAATTTCAACCCTAAGTGCTAGCTTGTATTATGAGTAAGAACTGTCAGAAAGAACCTGGGCAGATACCAAGCCAAGCACCTTGCATTCCCCAATTCACAGTTCCAACACTCACTACCATGTGCACATGTGCCTTAGAGTCGGCTGCCCACTGTAAGAGAAGTAAGCACAAGAGTACCAATAATAACAATGCTTTGTTACATAAACATTCTTAGAGATAAAACAAACGAGAGGAAGAACCGGGGGTCACATCCAGTACTCTATCATCAGAACATGGCTTCCACTGGAATCTTCTCTTACACAGTCTTACCTATGTTTATGTGCGATTCTGCACTCACTCATTCATTTACTCATTCAAAAGTACCTATGATGGTTTTCCCATGAACTAGGTACTATTCTAGGCCTTGGTATTCAAGAAACATCCCTGCATTCATAGAGACTATAGTGTAGCAGCACAGAGAACACAACCCATGCTATAATACAATCCAGTGCTGCTGCAAGACTGTAGAGAGCCTTTCTGGGGTGCCATGCCACCTGGCAAGAACTTGACATCGACCAAGGTGAAGTTCCTCTCCCAGGCTTTGAGTGGGAACTCCTGTGTTAGCCATCATCCCCTCCACTTAGGGTGGAGCGCTCAGACCAAGGTGAAGCCCATTGTTCTTCAAGGACCTGCCGTCTCCAGAGAAACACTAGGCACCTGTGGAGCAACTGGACTGGTTCTGCTGAGAAGCTTCCAGCCTTGGAGGGAAGGATTTTCCCCTGTCTATATATTTGGAGTTCTTCATTAACTTTGAGACCTTGAATAGCAGGTATTATCTTGGTCTCCATCTCTTTTTGCCGCCTTCCCATACATCCCCAGTTTCCCTTCCAGGTAACCCATTCGATGTAACTGTGGGCAGTTACACAAGACAAGTCACCAGTGTACTACAGCCAGCCACCAGATTTGATATTTTCTGACTTTACCACAACATGCATTATTTTTACTTAGTATTTAATGAACTATCAGGCATTAGAACTGTACCTAGCACATTGTTCATATTACATAAAACACAATAATTCAATTACTCTCATTTCTTAATATAAATTTAAATGAAGTGGCAGCTACGCTACAGTGGCTGGTTCTTTCTGGCAGTTAGTTAACAACGTGAGGGCTCTCGAAGCTGCCGCTCTGGGTGACACTGACATAATTCAGAGTGTAACGGCGTCTGGAAAACATGGAAATACAACCTAAAATGTGCATTCCTGTTCTTCCCTTTTACATTCAGATTATTTATTTTATCCCCCAAACTGCACATTTACAAATGTGGCCGTTTGCAAAATTTTATAATGGCATACTACTAATTAAAATTTTTAATCAAAACTCGACTTCTTTCAAGAAGCAGTATTTAATTCTATGAGAACAATATAAAAGACTGAACCCAAACCTTAGTAGTGATAAACGTTTCATAGCATGCTCACATTCTTAACATGCAATTTTACATTCACGCCATCAAAGCCAAATTGAGTCTTTGCTATCCAAATGTGATTTAAGGTTTAATAAAGCTGGGCTTATCGTTTGAAATGACGTAGGATTTCACCACCACAATTATGAAAAAAATTAATAGGTGAAGAAGGATGTGGGCCTTGTAGGGACTCACGAGGATCACGCAATTAGTGATACTAAAGCACAAACACTCCCACGGCATCCCTAGTGTCACTTTATACTTTTAAACCTGAGATGTGCAGTCATATATTTCTTTATCAACTATAATTTTCTAAGATGATTCATATACTTAAAGGCAGGCAGGCAATGTCTTAGACAAAAAGCATTCATACCTGAATTGTCCAGTTACCATGCCCTTATCTTTACCAAAGCTAATAGGACTCATCTTATTCAGATAAATATCTCCAGAGCAATTAGTTAGTCCTAGCTGATGACTGATTTTATATCAGTTGAATACTGGGTGCAATAAATGGACATATTCCAGAATGTTCCTAGGCCATTTCCCAGAACGAGCTCATCAGGAAAAAGATACTGTGATTTCAACTTTGAACTCTGAACTATACACTGTTTGAACTTTTCAAGCATTTATCTCACAAATAACCTCATGCTCTTTCTGCAAATATAGTGAAATGGAATTGAGCCTAATTTAGAGGGAAAATGTTTAAGGTCAAGAAAAATAGCCATGCTGTATATGGAGTGCAAATAATTCTGGAAGTGTTAGTTTATTTCCATTTGTGATTTCACTTTAAGGAATGTGATGTTGCTTTGTTTAAATATTACTTTCAACTAAATATTTTCTGTTACTTCATTTATGCATTATTTACCTAAAATAATTAATTCAGTTGGTTAAAAATGAAGTTGCTGTGTATAATAGTAAGAGTTCAGAGTCTACCCACAGCCATTTCCCACCCCCACTTAACGGAACTTAATCCTAGTCACAGCCTCATAGGAAACAGACAAAAGACTAGTCCTGCTCCACTTTCAATTCAAAGTGAAAATTCTAAGATACTGAATGGATAGGCATGGTAACGGGATGAATGTAGAAACTCTATAGAATTTAGGAATCATAACAAAGCAAAAGACAGCCATTGATGAGAGAAACTAACAGAGCCGGGAGCAGCACCAGTTTAGATGCTGAGAGAAGGAAGCCTGGATAAGGCACAGGACCCTTCACCATCGCTGACTGAAAGCCTTGTGTTCAACTCCTGCAGGTTTTATTTGGCAAATGTTGGTTGCTATAGTAGCTTGATGTCTACAATATTGCTTTATATTAGAATAGTGCAAACTCAAATTAATATTGCTTACTAGTTATTGTTTCTTACTTTTCATTATACATAAGTGAGAAATGATGACTAGGCAGCATTATGATTCAAGATTAATAGTAAACAATAAATGAATCAAGAATTTGAAGGTGTAAAGAAAAATAAACTTTAAATCTGCTATTAAATATCTAAAGTTAGTGTTTAGCTTGTTCTACTTTTTACATAAATTCTAAGAATTATAAGATGTTTAAATAAAAATAAAATGTCCTAAAATACCATGAATTATAATATACTCAGTATCTTCTGTAGATACCTGAATACTGTTTAATGTGGTTTTGGTTTGGAAAAATAACAAAGCTAAGGGTACAATGATCTTCTAAAATGGAATGGGTCTTAATCTTTCAGGAGTCATATTAGAATTTGTCTTAGTTGGGGTTTTACATCTGTGAACAGACACCATGACCAAGGTAACTCTTAAAGGACAACATTTAATTGGAACTGCCTTACAGGTTCAGAGGTCCAGTCCATGATCAACATGGTGGGAGCATGGCATCATCCAGGCAGGCATGGTACAGAAGGAGCTGAGAGTTCTACATCTTCATCTGAAGGCTTCTAAGATTAGACTGACTTGCAGGCAGCAAGGATGAGGGTCCTAAGGCCCACACCCACAGTGACACACCTACTCCAACAAGGCCACAGCTCCTACTAGTGCTACTCCCTGGGCCAAGCATATTCACACCATCACATTAACTTAGAAACTATGGTTCTTTCTCCAGAAATGCGCACATCTAAGAGTGCACATCTAGTCTCTCACACTAGTCTGAGATCATTCATACTGACTGTTTAGACCCTGACAGTCCATGCCTGTTAGGAACACACCTTACAGACAGATGAGCAGTGAAGTTACAGATATGTAAGTGCCTTTAGAAGGCCCGGCCAGAAATGATAATATACTGGGCACAGTAGGCATCAAAAAATTATCTTTCTCAAGGAAAAATGACTTAATAGATATTAATACTCTAAGACTTGCCTACAGTGATACACAAAGCAAAATTAGAATGTTAGCAGGACAGAAGTTTATGGTTAGATGTCCTCCAGAGGGTGGAGCTAGGCAAGGTTAAGCTGGGATCCCAGATCCTCTCCCCCACAGCTGCCCCCGCTGCTGCCCCAGCTGCCTCTCCCCACACAGCTGCCCCCGCTGCTGCCCTGAGCTGCCTCTCCCCACAGAGCTGCCCCCGCTGCTGCCCCGAGCTGCCTCTCCCCACACAGCTGCCCACGCTGCTGCCCCGAGCTGCCTCTCCCCACACAGCTGGCCCCGCTGCTGCCCCGAGCTGCCTCTCCCCCACAGCTGCCCCCGCTGCTGCCCCGAGCTGCCTCTCCCCACACAGCTGCCCCCGCTGCTGCCCCGAGCTGCCTCTCCCCACACAGCTGCCCCCGGTGCTGCCCCGAGCTGCCTCTCCCCACACAGCTGCCCCCGGTGCTGCCCCGAGCTGCCTCTCCCCACACAGCTGCCCCCGGTGCTGCCCCGAGCTGCCTCTCCCCACACAGCTGCCCACACAGCTGCCCCCACTGCTGCCCCCGCTGCTGTTCACACAGCTGCCCCCGCTGCTGCCCCGAGCTGCCTCTCCCCACACAGCTGCCCCCACTGCTGTCCCGAGCTGCCTCTCTCCACACAGCTGCCCCCGCTGCTGCCCCGAGCTGCTGCCATACCTATGCACACATGGGACAGACATTTAGCATTTCTTCAGCTTGTCTTCAGCATGAAGTCCCCTTTCCTTCCAAATATGTCATACATTCAAAACTGTCTTATGAAATAACAGCTACCGATGTTTTCATTAATGCTCTGTTTTAGACAAAAGCAAATATGTATTCACTGTACATTCTGTCTCTCTTGTAAGAAACAGATATCAGTTATTAAAGAAAAACAATGTTCCTTAGAGCATTCCTTAGAGCAGGTTCTTAGAAAGTTAGAACAGAACATGCACTATCATGTCACATGCTAACACAATTAGAATGACTTATTGGCTACCTGCAGGTACTATAGGAGGCAGGACTGGGCCATGTACAAGGATGAAGGACTAGAATGAGATATTTGAGTCCAGCAGAAAGTGTCATGCAGCGAAACCAAGCAGAACCCATCCATCTAAGCCACACATCACAGGGCCACAAAAGTCCTGAGAAAGTGGCATGTTATTGCAATGGTTCCCCCAAGGGGATATTTTCTTCTTATTGTCTGAGATGCCGTTTGAGTTTGAAACAAAGTGAGTTTGAGAGATCAGCCTGGGCTACATGGAAAAATTCTTACTAAAAACCATGTATTTGCTGTTGGAACCCATTTTGTGCTTCATCAAATAAGAATGTTAACTTTCTTCTGGATTGTTATAACCAGGACAAACTATGAAAGTTTGAGAAAAACAATGGAACAAAGGAACTTGAACACTGCACTGTTCCCCATGGACCTGACTCTCGCCCTCCATCCCAGCCCTGCGAGCCCTATGAGGACTGGTAACTGGTTTATAATTGCCAGCCCTCATGGAATGTTATCTCGGGCATCATGGAGGATGATGCCGGAGTTGGCATTAAACCAACACTGCTTCAAAAAACACAGCAGTAAATAAACATTTGAGCTTTGACACAAAACTTACAGTGTTGCAGGATATGGTTCTAAATACATGTTGAGAATATATGCAAAACAACACTGGTTATTTTTTTAAAGGAAAAAGTCAAAGTGGAATGAAAATGTTTATGCTTCATTCAGATTAGAAAAGTAATTAGATAGATAGCTTTTAATGAGTTTTGTATGGGGGTATGTGTATGATATATGTATAATTAATTCCTAGTGCATTGACTAAAAATTAAGCAAATAATACACTAAAAATAGATAAAATGGAATTTTTTTTAAATGATCTGTGTGCTGGAAAGTTTATGTCAACCGGACACAAACTGTTGTCACCAGAGATGTGAGAACCTCCCTGGAGAAAAAGCCTCCATAAGACAGAGCTGCAGGCAAGCCCAGAGATATTTTCTTAATTAGTGACTGATGGGGGAGGGTGTGCCCATCTGGGATGTGCCATCCCTGGGCTGTGGTCCTGGATTCTATAAGAGGGCAGCTGAGAAAGCCATGGGAGTAGGCCAGGAAGCAGCACCCTCCGTGGCCTCTGTATCAGCCCCTGCCTCCAGGTTCTGCCATGTTTCAGTCCGTCCTTCCTTCCTTTTGGTGATAAACTGTGGAAGAGCCCACCAAACAAACGCTTTCCTTTCCAAGTTGCTTTCGTCATGAAGTTTTATCATAGCAATAGGAACCCAAGCAAACAAAGACACATTGTGAGTTCATGGTAAGACAAGAGGAAGAAAGTAAAGAAACAAAGTAAAAACTAAAGTAAATAAATGGAACACAGAAAATAAGTTAGCACACTAAAAAAATAACATAACAATACACAATACAGCACATTATACATGAGTATATCACAACCAATCTTACTACTTTGATTTAAAACAAAACAGACCAGAATTTGAGGAAAGCAGGTTGGCAAACTGCCAGCCCTCACCTCTCCATCCTCTCTTCCAAATCCAATCCTCCCCAGGTCCAGCGCAGGCCTGCTAATGCCTGCCCCTCCTCTGCCCTATCTCCAGATGACCACACAGATCTTCTCTTCCAACGTTCTTCCCCACTCATCCCTTTGTCTCAGTCCCCATGTATTTGCTTATACGTGGATACTTGCTATTAAGTCAATGATAAGCAAACTACAACTCATAGGACCACAGAAGTTGAATACAGAGTAAGAGACAGGGGGAACAATTCTCCCCAGGAAGAAGAAATAGCATAGTTATGGATGGACTGGTGTTTGGGAGGGAGGATTGGAATAGGAAAATCAAACAGGGAGGGGGAAGGAAGAGAGGAATGAGAGAGGAAATACAAATAGAGAAAACTGAAATTAAGGACCATTTGAAGGTAGTATGGAAACAGTAGAAGCTTCCTAAAATATATACACATATGTAGAAATTAAATTAAATTGTCAAATGAAGGAGACAGAGCTCCAACTGGACATCTCTTGTCACCAAGGGCAGCTTCCGGGACTGGGAATGAGTTTAATATAAGCAAGTTGTTTACCTAAAGATTCCCATGGGAATCCCTAAACAATCAACCTGGTGCCAAGTCTATAGGTTGCTCTCCACAAGCTGAGGGTGAGGCCCCCCTGCAGGAGACAGCGTTTACACAGCTCACTGAACAAAGAGAAGTTGATCTGGTGCCTATCTAGAGCCTTCACACTAACAGCTAGTGTTCGTAGTACAAGATGGCACTCTGCACCCTACCAAGGGGGAAATGAAAACACTAACCCGGCTATAAGCCGTCAATCTGCAATGGTGTCCTGCCTGCAAGGCATGCTGATGCAATGGTGGCATAAAGCTGTGGGGCAACCAACAAACATCTGACTTGACAACACCCACTCCGGGAGATGGAACCTGCATCCAACACTACTTGGGTGACCAAGAACCTGAGACTAGATAGCCTGAGGACCTAGGGGAAAACCAATTACTACTGTTGTACTAAAGGAAGGTAGCAATAAAATGACTCCAGGGGACGTTCTGCTCCACTCATTAATTGGTGCTGCCTTGAGGGAAGCTTCCTCCTGCAGCAGAAGAGAACAAATGCTGAGGCCGGGATCCAGATGACAGGCAGAGAACAGGAGACTCAGAGCACTCAGTGCTAAGGGAAATGTCTCCACCAAACCCTCAGGGCTCAGGGAGGCCTGCAAAAGAGGAAGCAGAGAGACTGCGAGAGCCAGGGGAGACAGGAAACTGTGGAAACAAGAAACACAGTGCTCCAAACTGAAACCAGCAGAATAAGGAGCGAAATTCCTACCTTCCTTCTCTTAAGGCGAGAGAGTTAGCTGCCAAGGAGTCCTAACTTTTCTTCTCTATCCATGCAAAGATGGAAATTTCATACAACTTGAAAAATCTAACATCACTGAAGGTAAGTAATAAACTTCATACAGACTCAGATATGTAAGCTAACTAAATTTCCTTAGATGGTGAATTTCTGGAATACCCTAAGGGATAAATTAAAAGTAATTATATATACATTACCCTTTCTATACACGCTTTTTGGGGGTTATATTTCTATTTCATTTTCAGGCTATAATATAATTACATCACTTGCGTTGGCTAGTTTTAGGTCAACTTGACAAAGTTAAAGTTGTAGGAGAGGAGGGAGCCTTAATTGAGAAAACGCCTCCATGAGATCAAGTTGTGGGCAGACCTGTAGGGCATTTTCTCAATTAACAATTGATGGTGGAGGGCCCAGAACACTGTGGGCAGCGCCAACGCTGGGCAGGTGGTTGTAGGCTCTATAAGAAAGCAGGCTAAGAAAGCCCCAGGGAGCAAGCCAGTAAGTGATAACTCTCACCTCTGCATCAGCTCCTGGCTCTAGGTTCCAACGTTGTGTGCGTTCCTGTCCTGACTTCTTCACTGATGAAGGATGATGTAAAAGTCTTAGCCTGAGTAAGGCCTTTCCTCCCCACCTTGCTTTTAATCATGGCATCTCACTGTAGCCATGGTAACCCTGACTAGGACATCGCTTCTCCCTTCTCTTTGCTCTCTTTAAACATTCCCATAGACTCTCTCACTTGCTCGCTTTCAAATTCATGGCCTCTTTTCCCACTAATTATTCTTAAGTTCATACATGGATATGGGTATGTATATAAATATATTCCTAAATATTGCCAGCTCCATCAGTATAATGGTCCATGGATTTATATTTCCAGTGCTGACCATTTGGTATTCAGTAATCTCAGCTCATACTTAGGCAGTCATGTTGGTGACGTTGGAGCTTCTGACGTCACTAGCAAACTCCACAGTCCACTGTCTTGTACAATCTTTCTGTCCCCTCTTCTGCAACATTCCCTGGGCCTCAGGTGTGGGAGTCGCAGGAGGAGAAAGAGGGAGAGAGGGGGATGAGAGAGTGGAGGGAGAAGGAGAAAGGGTGAGAAATTAAACAGAGACAGAGAGGTCAATTTTGAAGAAAGCACTGAAATATGTCTGGTTTTTTTGTTTGTTTGTTTGTTTGTTTTTTAGAAAAAAAAAAGACAAGAAAGACCAAATATCACAGCTAAATAGCAACATGTTGGACTATTTAATTTGATATTAAAAATATCCAACCTTATATTAGGAAACTAGTTAATATATTTAATAGTCTTTTGAGAAAAAAACATTTGAATACATATAGCTTTTTATATAATTCCAATAGTAGCTAATATTTGTTGAAGAGCTACCCCATGCCAGGTACTGTGTGAAATTCTGGGTGCATTCTGCTATGTCCATGAATTCACACAAGTTTTCTAGTCTAAAACACCTAGTCTTAATCACTAATGGGTGCTTGTTGAAATTTCTTTTCAGTATAAGAATCAATTCAAGTGCTCATTCAATACAGACTGATTCACTGGGGCTGCGGGATCCAAACTCAGTTTCAGCTCAAACCCACCCAGAAGATTCCTACAAATAGGCAAGTTTGGAAAGCCCCAGCTAGGCTCTCCTGGTTCTCTGAGGACCCCACCCCATGTGTAGCCTGTGCTCACTTTCATCCTTTACATTCTCTTTCCCTGAGAGGAAAAAGAATCCATAACGTTCCCTGAGGATGTGAATGCACACTCTTTATTCTCCATTCCTTTGGAAACTTGTTAGAAAATCCTCCATCCTAAGATTAAGACTATACCAGACGGAGCCTTCTAGAAAGTGGTAAAGCAGGGCCTAAGGGCCACACTCACACCTGCCGTAGAGTTAACAGCTGACACACCTACTGTCTTCTGCCTTTTCACAGTACCTTAAAAGTAACTGGAATTACTAAGGGACCATGCATGGAATATATAAAGGGAAATAGATTTAGATGTGTTTAAATATCAGACTCGTGATTCATGAAAATCAGACTCAAAAGCGAGCAAGCTGAAGGCTCTCCAGCACGCTCATTATGCTGTCATCGGTGTTGGACGGGACGTAGTTAAGTACAAAGACACTAATGATTAGATGATCCCTTCCTTTTGTGTACGTGGACGAAACCCCAGTGGCCACCACAGAGATAAACACAGAGCCATGCATCTGACTTGTTCCCGGTAGCTCCGCTGTCAGGGAGTTTGTTTACCAGACTTACTGACTTGAATGTCATTCCGGGTGTAAAATCACTCCCTGAGCCACTCGCTGGCCTAAATGCCAAGCCACCCTCCTCTACCAACCGCTGCACAATAAAGGAAATGTTCTTAAGTAGTGACTATGTAACAAGGCAACAAGTGATTAAAATTCAGTCCATTATCTCTCTTGAAGTTTATTGCTGCAGGTGCAGAGCCCTGCTAAGGGCAAGGTCCTCCCGAAGCGAAAACAAGTCTATTTGTACACCTGTGCTTGCAAACACTCCAAGTGAAAGACCAAGGACAGATAATGGAACATAAAAACAACTCTGAACATTTCCTCACAAAAGCCTGACTCAGGCCTTCTCCAAGAAAAGACAGAGTAAGAATAATGCTTGATTTCATAAAGACATCCCCAGAGCTCCTTGTGTTCCAAGAAACTGTGTACACTACACTGTGGTTAACTGGAGTATGTTTCTCATCCCCAGTTAACAAAATGGTTAGTGTCAGCACTAAACTGAGTGTGGTCCATTTTGTCTGTTACACAGTAATAGCTTACAATTCAACATCATACAGTAAGCATCTATTGTTCCTTCCACACACTTGCTGACAGCCTACTGTAAGTAAGACATTGTCCCTGGAATGCAGTATAAAAAAAGAGACCATAGGATAGTCTCTGAGTTAATACATTCAAAGCGTAACAAAACGACTAATAACTAGAAATATTAAGGAACACTTAAAATCCAGTTACTGCCAAAAACAGCACTACACACCAGCTAGACAGGGGTACCTAGAGAACACTGAAAACTCAGAGAGAAAGGAAAGCACACTGACTCCAGATTTACATTCAACATGCGTATATTACATAGCAATGCTTTCAATGTGTGTATATTACACAGCAGCTGCACTGAGCCCGTATAGAACAGTACACTGTCTTTCCTTCCCCCGGTGCTACATGTCAATTCATTCATTTGCATTTTTGATTTAGGAATCCAAGAGGCATGGGGAGTGCTATAGTGCTGCCCAGGTACACTACTCAGATGCCCTAATTCTGCCAGGTAACCCTCTCTCCCTGTTACAGGGCTAGCGACTTCATTTGGTTTCATTTTATAGGTGCTTTGCTTTAGAAGTTAGTCTACTTTAAAACTTCACAAGAACTTTCCAATCCTATACCCACTGAAACAATGGTAGATCCCCTCAGCTCCTTTCTTACAGAAAAAAAGAGGACATCCCTTCCCACACCTCCAACACGTTTCAGTATCCATGTAGTCCCTGTTTATTGTGTTTCTCTGAAAGAAGGGTAAAGATGGGGCAGGTTACAGTGAACAAAACAACTATTGCCCCACAGTTCCAAAGGCTGTGGAGTCCAGGATCTAGAGACTGATGAATGGTTAGGACCTTCCTGTAGCATTGTTCCACAGTAAAGGGGTGAAGACAAGGGGGGTTGGACTCTTGTTTTATGGAGCCCACTCCCACAGCAGGAACATTCCTCAATCATTTCTTGACTCATATGGTCCAACTGTCTTTTATTAGCCCTTACTTCCCAACACCATTTCATTTGGATTGAGATTTCGACACTTGCATTCAATCAGAAGACACGTGCAAACTAGCAAGGGCTATAAACTGTGTCTAAGAGGGCATATGAACTCTTGGGCAATGTGAAGACATATTATCCCTTCACAGATAAACAAGCGATGAGCTGTCTAATGACAAAAATGAACATCATTATCCCTGGACAGGTGATGGACTATGTACAATTTCTGGCTGAGCCCATCTAGAATACAGTGGCCCTTTTTCACATTAATAATTTTATTTGATTTTTTTGTTATTTATTAATTTTCATATGAGTATATGTTGTATGTTGAATGCATTCTGTCCAGATCCCATCCCCTCTTTTCTCTCCCTCTGCCCTCCACAAATGACCAGTGTGGAAGGTTATAAGAAGAGACATGATCAGAAAGAGAAGAGTCCCAGGAGGGCAAGGAAAACCTCTTCCTCTTCCAATATAGATTAAGACTGAGTGGGAGATGGCACCTGGCTCAGAGCTGTGACAAGAAGGGTGTCAATATGGAGGAACAATGGTGTTATGAGTAAAAGCAGAATGCCAAACACCCTTGAAGGGCCCGAGGCATGAACATAGGGAAGTACCACGTGCAGAGGTGTGAGCGGCATCCATTAGTCCCAACAGTAGGGGGAGAGGGGAATCTATCTTTTCAAAGCAGTATAAGAGTAACAGCCTTGCTTCTGTACCTGGAGCTGATCCTGTACCACAGATCTCCATACCCAAATACCTCCAGAAGATAGCTGGTCTCCCAGGAGTGCTGACAAGCCTATAAGCACAGGTAAGACCACCCTTCTGCTCAAAGGGTCCCGCCCAGAGCCCTCAGGTCACAGGAACCAAGGAGCAGGCTGGGATAGGATCCTTCTGGTTTCCATCTGCACCAGGAGCTGATCCTATGCAGCAGTACTCCATAGTAAATACCACCAGGAGAGAGCTGTTCTTCCAGGAGTGTGTACACACCTGTGAGCATAGGTAAGACCACTACTTCTGCTCAAATTTCTGGCCCAAGAGTGACCTGCCCAGAACCATCAGCACACAGGAACCAAAGAATGGCTGGGAACAGGATACTTCCATTTTCTGTCTGTGTCCCAGAGCTGACCCTGTACCACAGCTCTCCATTCCCAAATTCCTCACAGAGAGAACTGGTCTCCCAGAAGTTCTGATACACAGGCTTACAGGAGGGAAAGCCACAGTCAGAGACAGCAAGACTAGCTAACACCACAGATAACCAGATGGTGAGAGGCAAGGGCAAAAAGATAAGCAACAGAAACCAAGGCTATTGGTATCATCAGAACCCAGTTCTCCCAACACACCAGAAAAGCAAGACTCTGACCATAAACCACATATCATGATGATGATAGAGGACTTTAAGAAGGACGGAAATAACTCCCTAAAGAAATACAAGAGAACACATGTAAACAGGTGGAAGACCTTAAAGAGGAAACACAAAATCCCTTAAAGAATTACAGGGCACTCCGCTCAACCACGGCCATCTTGGTGTTTGGTGCTTAGATTGAGCGGGCAGAACCAGATACCCGAGATATCCCAAGCTTAAGATCTCTGGGGACTCAGGCCGCCAGCCAGTCATCTAAGAAGGGGAGGGTTCTCTGCCTTGTGGGAGACCCCACACTCCGCACTTCCCACTCCCTGAGGCCGCCGCCAGCATCCTTGCTGCTGACTGGACTAAGCAAGCAGAACCTGAGAAGACAAGCAGCATCAGGTCCACAGAGATAACTGAATATAACATTGCTTGGAGCAAGATGCACCAAAAGTCCAACAGCATCCAAGAGGAGAATAACACATCAACAATCTGTGCCAGGGGAAACCCAGTCATCCACTGGTGGGGAAATAGCCTTACTAGCCCACAGGAGGTTCAAGTACCAGCTAGTGACTAAAGGACCAACTAAGGCCAGAGATAACCAGATGGCAAAAGGCAAACCTAGGAATGTTACTAACAGAAATCAAGGTAATATGGCAGCATCTGAACCCAGGTCCCCAACAGCAGTAAGTCCCAGATACCCCAACACACCAGAAAAACAAGATTTGGATCTAAAATCACTGGTCAGGTTACTGATAGCAGAACACATAGATAAATCTCTTATAGAAATACAGGAGAAAATGGATCAAAAATTGGAAGCACTTACAAGGCAAACACAAAAATCACTTAAAGAAATTCAGGAGAATATGGATCAAAAAATAGAAGCCAATAAGGAGGAATTACAAAAATCACTTAAAGAAATACAGGAGAACATGGGTCAACAAGTAGAAGTCATGAAAGAGGAAATACAAAAATCTTTTAAAGGAATACATGAAAATACAAACAAGCAAGCAGAAGATCTGAGAAAAACCATCCAGGATCTAAAAACAGAAGTAGAAACAACTAAGAAATCGCAAAGGGAGACAACTTTGGAGAAAAAAATCTTGGGAAGAAATCAGGGGGCATAGATGCAAATATCAACAATAGAATATAAAAGATAGAAGAAAGAATCTCAGATGCCGAAGATACCATAGAAACCATTAATTCAACAGTGCAAGAAAATACAAAATGCAAAAAGCTTGCAACCCAAAACATCCAGGAAATCCAGGACACAATGAGAAGACCAAACCTAAGGGTTATAGGCATAGATGAGAGGGAAGATATACAACTTAAAGGGCCAGCAAATATCTTCTACAAAATTATGGAAGAAAACTTCCCCA
Organism: Apodemus agrarius; assembly: GCA_964023405.1. Classification (NCBI taxonomy): domain Eukaryota; kingdom Metazoa; phylum Chordata; class Mammalia; order Rodentia; family Muridae; genus Apodemus; species Apodemus agrarius. The sequence continues at coordinate 11,182,750 of OZ030016.1, forward strand.
ACCTAAAGAGAGAGATGCCCATGAATATACAAGAAGCCTACAGAACTCAAACAGACTGGACCAGAAAAGAAATACTTCCCATCACATAATAATCAAAACCCCAAATGTACTAAACAAAGAAAGATATTAAAGGCAGTAAGAGAAAAAGGCCAATTAACATATAAAGGAAGACCTATCAGGATTACTCCAGACTTCTCACCTGAGGCCATGAAAGCTAGAAGATCCTGGGCAGATATCATGCAGACTCTAAGAGAACACAAATTTCAGCCAAAACTACTTTACCCAGCAAAACTCTCAATCATCATAGATGGAGAAACTAAGGTATTCCATGACAAAACCAAATTTGCACATTATCTTTCCACAAACCCAGCCCTACAAAGGATAATAGGGGGAAAACACCAACACAAGGAGGGAAAACCACACCCCAGAAGAAGCAAGATAGAAATCCCCTCTCATCAAACACAAAAGAAGATAACCACTCAAATATAAAAAAATAACGTCAAAAATGTCAGGAAGTAATAATTACTATTCCTTAATATCTCTTAACATCAATGGACTCAATTCCCTAATAAAAAGACATAGACTAACAGACTGTATACAGAAACAGGACCCTACATTTTGCTGCATACAGGAAACACATCTCAGTGTCAAAGACAAACACTACCTTAGAGGAAAATGCTGGAAGACAATTTTACAAGCAAATGGTCTCAGGAAACAAGCCGGAGTAGCCATCCTAATATCAGATAAAATTGACTTTCAACCTAAAGTCATCAAAAGAGACACAGAAGGTGACTTCTTGCTGGTCAAAGGAAAAATTCACCAAGAAGAACTCTCAATACTGAACATCTATGCCCCAAATGCAAGAGCACCCTCATTCATAAAAGAAACTCTTCTAGAGCTCAAAGCACAGATTACACCTAACACAATAATTGTGGGTGACTTCAACACTCCACTCTCTTCAATGGACCCATCAGGAAACCAGAAACTAAACAGGGACACAGTGAAACTAATTGAAGCTTTGGACCAATTGGATTTAATAGATATATAGAGAGCATTTCATCCCAAAGCAAAAGAATATACCTTTTTCTCAGCACCACACAGTGCCTTCTCCAAAATTGATCATATAATTGGTCACAAGACAGATGTCAACACATACAAGAAGATCGAACTAATCCCATGCTTCCTATCAGATCACTGTGGAGTAAAAGTGGTCTTCAGTAACAAGAAAAACAACAGAAAGCTCACATACACATGGAAACTGAACAATACTCTACTCAATGACACCTTGGTCAAGGAAGAAATAAAGAAAGAAATAAAAGACTTTTTAGAATTCAATGAAAATGAAGGTACAACCTATCCAAATCTATGGGACCCAATGAAAGCAATGCTAAGAGGAAAACTCATAGCCCTGAGTGCTTCCAAAAAGAAACTGGAGAGAGCATACACGAGCAGCTTAACAGCAAACCTGAAAGCCCTGGAACAAAAAGAAGCTAGTTCGCCCAGGAAATCATCAAACTCAGGGCTGAAATCAATCAAGTTGAAACAAAGAGAACCATACAAAAAATCAACAAAACCAGGAGCTGGTTCTTTGAGAAAATCAACAAGATAAGTAAACCCTTAGCCAGACTAACCAATGGGCACAGAGACAGTATCCAAATTAACAAAATTAGAAATGAAAAGGGTATTATAACAACAGAAACTGAGGAAATTCAAAAAATCATCATATTCTACTACAAAAGCCTATACTCAACCTCAACACAACTAAAGAATCTGGAGGAAATAGACAATTTCCTAGACAGATACCAAATACCAAAATTAAATCAGCATCAATTAGATCAGCTAAAGAGTCCCATAACCCTATAGAAATAGAAGGGGTTATAGAAAGTCTCCCAACCAAAAAATGTACAGGACCAGATGGTTTTAGTGCAGAATTTTATCAGACTTTCAAAGAAGACCTAACACCAATACTCTTCAAACTATTCCACAAAATACAAACAGAAGGAACACTGCACAACTCGTTCTACAAAGCCACAATTACACTGATACCAAAACCACACAAAGATCCAACAAAGAAAGAGAAGTATAGGCCAAATTCCCTTATGAATATCAATCCAAAAATACTAAATAAAATCCTTGCAAACTGAATCCAAGAGCACATCAAAATGATCATTCACCATGATCAAGTAGGCTTCATCCCAGGGATGCAGGGATGTTCAATATATGGAAATCCATCAATGTAATCCACTACATAAACAAACTAAAAGAAAAATAACCACATGGTCATCTCATTAGATGCTGAAAAAGCATTTGACAAAATTCAGCATCCTTTCATGCTAAAAGTCCTGGAAAGAACAGGAATTCAAGGCCCATACCTAAACATAATAAAAGCAATATACAGTAAACCGGTAGCCAATATCAAAATAAATGGAGAGAAACTTGAAGCAATCCCACTAAAATCAGGGACTAGACAAGGCTGCCCTCTCTCTCCATATCTTTTCAATATAGTACTTGAAGTTCTAGCAAGAGCAATTAGACAACATAAGGAAGCCAAAGGGATACAAATTGGAAAGGAAGAAGTCAAACTATCATTATTTGCAGATTATATAATAGTATACGTAAGTGACCCAGAGAACTCCTACAGCTGATAAACAACTTCAGCAATTGGCTGGTTATAAAATCAACTCAAGCAAATCAGTAGCCTTCCTCTATTCAAAGGACAAGCAGGCTGAGAAGGAAGTTAGGGAAATAACACCCTTCACAATAGCCACAAACAATATAAAGTATCTTGGCGTGACTCTTACCAAACAAGTGAAAGATCTGTATGATAAGAACTTCAAGTCTTTGAAGAAAGAAATCAAAGAAGACCTCAGAAGATGGAAAAATATTTCTTGCTCTTGGATTGGCAGGATCAATATAGTAAAAATGGCCATCTTGCCAAAAGCAATCTACAGATTCAATGCAATCCCCATCAAAATCCCAAAACAACTCTTTATAGATCTAGAAAGAGCAATTCTTAAATTCATCTGGAGTAACAAAAAACCCAGGATAGCTAAAACTATTCTCAACAATAAAAGGACTTCTGGGGGAATCAATATCCCTGACCTCAAGCAGTACTACAGAACAACTGTTAAAAACTGCATGGTATTGCTACAGCAACAGGCAAGTAGATCAATGGAATAGAACTGAAGACCCAGAAATGAACCCACAGAGTTATGGTCACTTGATCTTTGATAAAGGAGCTACAACCATCCAGTGGAAAAAAAAGATAGCCTTTTCAACAAATGGTGTTTGCTCATCCGGAGGTCAACATGCAGAAGAATGCAAATTGACCCACTCTTATCACCTTGTACTAAGATCAACTCCAAGTGGATCAAGGACCTCCACATAAAGCCAGACACACTGAAACTAATAGAAAAGAAACTGGGGAAGACCCTGGAGGACATGGGCACAGGGGGAAAGTTCCTGAACAGAACACCAATAGCTTATCCTCTAAGATCAAGAATTGACAAATGGGACCTCATAAAATTACAAAGTTTCTTTAAGGCAAAGGACACTGTCGGAAGGACAAAATGACAACCACAAAAAGATCCAACAAAGAAAGAGAACTTCAGGCCAATTTCTCTGATGAATATAGATGCAAAAATACTAAATAAAATTCTTGCTAACCGAATCCAAGAGCACATCAAAACGATCATCCACCATGATCAAGTAGGCTTCATCCCAGGGATGCAGGGATGGTTCAATATACGGAAATCCATCAATGTAATCCACTACATAAACAAACTGAAAGAAAAAAACCACATGGTCATCTCATTAGATGCTGAAAAAGCATTCGACAAAATTCAGCATCCTTTCATGCTAAAAGTCTTGGAAAGAGCAGGAATTCAAGGCCCATACCTAAACATAGTAAAAGCAATCTACAGCAAACCAGTAGCCAACATCAAAATAAATGGAGAGAAACTTGAAGCATTCCCACTAAAATCAGGGACTAGACAAGGCTGCCCTCTCTCTCCATATCTTTTCAATATAGTACTTGAAGTTCTAGCAAGAGCAATTAGACAACATAAGGAAGTCAAAGGGATACAAATTGGAAAGGAAGAAGTGAAACTATCATTATTTGCAGACGATATGATAGTTTACCTAAGCGACCCAAAAAACTCCACCAGAGAACTTCTACAGCTGATAAACAACTTCAGCAAAGTGGCAGGGTATAAAATTAACTCAAGCAAGTCAGTGGCCTTCTTGTACTCAAAGGACAAGCAGGCTGAGAAAGAAATTAGGGAAATAACACCCTTCACAATAGCCACAAACAACATAAAGTATCTTGGCGTAACTCTAACCAAACAAGTGAAAGATCTGTACAACAGGAACTTCAAGTCCTTGAAGAAAGAAATCGAAGAAGACCTCAGAAGATGGAAAAATATTTCTTGCTCCTGGATTGGCAGGATCAATATAGTAAAAATGGCCATCTTGCCAAAAGCAATATACAGATTCAATGCAATCCCCATCAAAATCCCAACTCAATTCTTCATAGATCTAGAAAGAGAAATTCTCAAATTCATCTGGAGCAACAAAAAACCCAGGATAGCTAAAACTATTCTCAACAATAAAAGGACTTCTGGGGGAATCAATATCCCTGACTTCAAGCAGTACTACAGAGCAATTGTGTTAAAAACTGCATGGTATTGGTATAGCAACAGGCAAACAGATCAATGGAACAGGATTGAAGACCCTGAAATTAACCCACAGACTTATGGTCACTTGATCTTTGATAAAGGAGCCACAACCATCCGATGGAATAAAGATAGCCTTTTCAACAAATGGTGCTGGTTCAACTGGAGGTCAACATGCAGAAGAATGCGAATTGACCCACTCTTATCTCTTTGCTCTAAGATCAACTCCAAGTGGATCAAGGACCTCCACATAAAACCAGACACACTGAAACTATTAGAAAAGAAACTTGGGAAGACCCTGGAGGACTTGGGCACAGGGGAAAAGTTCCTGAACAGAACACCAATAGCGTACGCACTAAGATCAAGAATCGACAAATGGGACCTCATAAAATTACAAAGTTTCTGCAAAGCAAAGGACACTGTCCGAAGGACAAAACGGCAACCAACAAAGTGGGAAAAGATCTTTACCAACCCCACATCCGACAGAGGGCTAATATCCAATATATACAAAGAACTCAAGAAGTTAGACCCCAAAGACCCAAATAACCCTATCAAAAAATGGGGCACAGAGCTAAACAAGGAATTTTCACCAGAAGAAATTTGGATGGCTGAGAAACACCTTAAGAGATGTTCAACATCATTAGTCATCAGGGAAATGCAAATCAAAACAACCCTGAGATTCCACCTCACACCAGTCAGAATGGCTAAGATTAAAAACTCAAGAGACAACAGGTGCTGGCGAGGATGTGGAGAAAAAGGAACACTCCTCCACTGTTGGTGGGATTGCAAGATGGTACAACCACTCTGGAAAACAGTATGGCAGTTCCTCAGAAAATTGGGCATGACACTTCCAGAGGACCCTGTCATACCACTCCTGGGCATATACCCAGAGGATTCCCCTGCATGCAATAAAGACACATGCTCCACTATGTTTATAGCAGCCTTGTTTATAATAGCCAAAAGTTGGAAGGAGCCCAGATGTCCCTCAACGGAAGAATGGATACAGAAAATGTGGTATATTTATACAATGGAATACTACTCAGCAATTAAAAATAATGAATTCATGCAATTTGTAGGCAAATGGTTGGATCTGGAAAATATCATCCTAAATGAGTTAACCCAATCACAAAAGAATCCACATGAAATGCAATCACTGATAAGTGGATATTAATGAGCCCAGAAGCTCCAAGGCACAATTAGCAAATCAAAAGATTCCCAAGAAGAAGGAAGGAGAGGACACTGGTCCTAAAAAGACTGGTTCCAGTTTTGCAGGAGTGTACCAGAATACAGAAAGGGTTGGGGGGTGATTGGGGAATGGGTGGGGGAAGAGGACTTATGGGACATATGGTGAGGGGAAACTGGGAAAGGGGAAAGCCTTTGGAATGTAAACAAAGAATATAGAAAATAAAAAAATAAAAAGAATTACAGGGAAACACAAACAAACAGGTGAAGGAAGTGAACAAAACCATCCAGGATCTAAAATTGGAAATAGAAACAATAAAGAAATCGCAAAGTGAGACAACATTGGAGATAGAAAACCTAGGAAAGAGATCAGGAGTCATAGATGCAAGGATTACCAACAGAATACAAGAGATGAAAGAAAGAATCTCAAGTGCAGAAGATACCATAGAAAACAATGACACAACAGTCAAAGAAAATGCAAAAGCAAAAAGTTCTGAACCCAAAACATCCAGGAAATCTAGGACACAATGAGAAGACTAAAACTGAGGATAATAAGTAGAGAAAAGAGTGAGATTCGCAACTTAGAGTCAGTAAATATCTTCAACAAAATTATAGAGGAAATTTTCCCCTAACCTAAAGAAAGGTATGTCCATAAACATACAAGAAGCCTACAGAACTCCAAATAGGTTGAACCAGAAAAGAAATTCCTCCCGTCACATAATAGTCAAAACACCAAATGCACAAAATAAATAAAGAATATTAAAAGCAGTAAGGGGAAAAGGTCAAGTAACATATAAAGGCACATCTATCAGAATCACACCAGACTTCTCACCAGAGACTATGAAAGCTAGAAGATCCTGGGCAGATCTCATAGAGACCCTAACAGAACACAAATGCCAGCCCAAGCTACTATATCCAGCAAAACTCTCAATTAACATAGATGAAGAAACCAAGATATTCCATGATAAAACCACATTTACACAATATATCTTGACAAATTCAGCCGTACAAAGGATGACAGATGGTAAACTATGCCCTAGAAAAAAATGAAAATTAATCTTATTTTAACAAACCGAAAAGAAGATAGTCACACAAATATAAAAATAACAACAATAATAGGAAGCAACAATCACTATTCCTTATTATCTGTTAACATCAATGAACTCAATTCCCCAATAAAAAGACATAGGATAACAGACTGGATACATAAATAGGACCCAGCATTTTGCTGCATACAGGAAACATACCTCAGTGTCAAAGAAAGACACTACCTCAGAGTGAAACCAGGAAAACATTTTTCCAATCAAATGGTCCCAAGAAACAAGTTGGAGTAGCCATTCTAATATGGAATAAAATCAACTTTCAACCAAAAGTTATCATTTGGGACACAAAGGATAAGGAAGGACACTTCATACTCATCAAAGGAAAAAAAAATTTACCAAGAAGAACTCTCAATTCTGAACATCTATGCTCTAAATGCAAGGGCATCCACATTCATAAAAGAAACTTCACTAAAGCTCAAAGTACACATAGTACCTCACATAATAATAGTAGGAGACTTCAACACCCCACTTTCATCAATGTACAGATCATGGAAACACAAGTTAAACAAAGACACAATGAAATTAACAAGTTATGAACCAAATGGATTTAACAGATATCTATAGAACATTTCATCCTAAAACAGAAGAATATACCTTCTCAGCACCTCATGATACCTTCTCCAAAACTAACTATATAATTGGTCACAAAACAGTCCTCAACAGATACAAGAAGACTGAAATAATCCCTTTCATCTTATCAGATCACCACAGACTAAGGCTGGCCTTCAATAGCAACAAAAACAACAGAAAGTCTACATACACATGGAAACTGAATAACTTGGTCATGGAAGAAATAAAGAAAGAATTAAAGACTTTAGAATTTAATGAAAATGAAGGTACAACATACCCAAAATTATGGGACACAAAGAAAGCAGTGCTTAAAGGAAAACTCATAGCTCTGAGTGCCTCCAAAAGGAAACTGGAGAGAGCATACACTAGCAGCTTGACAACATATCTGAAAGCTCTAGAACAAAAAGAAGCAAATACACTGAAGAGGAGTAGAAGACAGGAAGTCATCAAACTCAGGGCTGAAATCAACCATGTAGAAACAAAAAGAACCATACAAAGAATCAACAAAACCAGGAGCTGGTTCTTTGAGAAAATCAACAAGATAGATAAACCCTTAGCCAGACTACCCAGAAGGCACAGGAGACGGTATCCAAATTAATAAAATCAGAAATGAAAAGGGAGATGTAACAACAGAAACTGAGGAAATTTGAAAAAAAACTCATCAGTTCATAATACAAAAGCCTATACTCAACACAACTGGAAAATCTAGATGAAATGGGCAATTTTCTAGACAGATATCAAAAACCAAAGTTAAATCAGGATCAGATAAACCATCTAAGCAGTCCTACAACCTCTAAAGAAATAGAAGCAGTCATTAAAAGTCTCCCAAACACCAGGCAGTGGTGGTGCATGCCTTAATCCCAGCACTTGGGAGGCAGAGGCAGGTGGATTTCTGAGTTCGAGGCCAGCCTGGTCTACAGAGTTCCAGGACAGCCAGGGCTACACGGAGAAACCCTGTCTCAAAAAAAAAAAAAAAGTCTCCCAAACAAAAAAAAAAAGCCCAGGACCACATAGGTTTAGTGCAGAATTCTATCAGACCTTCAAAGAAGACCTAATATCAATACTCTTCAAATTATTCCACAAGATAGAAACAGAAGGAACACTATCCAATTTATGAAGCCACAGTTAGGCTGTGTATTCTCCCTTGGAGATGGAATGGCTTCTATCTAATCAGGAACCTGTCAAAATTCCCTTTCATAGAGAACTTCATAAGAGTTTTTTTCTACTTCTATCATGTTTAATGTTCCAAATATATTTTTAAAACTGAACAAAAAAAAGTTACAGCCTTGCTGTTGGAGGTGACGCATGACTCCTCCACGATCCGTAACCTCAGGTCTAGATCCACCAGCACCTTACATTCATTCATTCCTCTGAACTGTGTATTGCCTACAGCCATTGTGTAAAATCATTCTGGTGGCCTAGTGTGCCATAAATGGCAAGGAAAAATTACTAAATCAGTCAGAAATCTGTTCCCTACACTGCCCTCTGACATCATGGAGAGATAGATACTACTGATGGGCCGTCCAATGGGATGCAAGGACATTTTGGCTCCCTGAGCAGACAGGTAAAAACAAATATTTCCTTCAAACATACATATGAGTAGCACTGTACAGATCGAGAAGGGTATGCTTAGGTGTTTAGGATGTGTATACATATGTGTGTGTAAAAAACAACGAATGAAAGAAAGAGGTCATGGATTTAAAGAGGGCAAAGGAGAGCTTGGAGGAGGAATAGGAAGGGGGAAATGACACAATTATAATATCAAACTAAAAGAGAAAAACAATTATTATAAGACAACCAATAAATAAATGCTCATTATTCAGAAATCTTCCATAAAAAGAACATAACAAAGTAAACATGCAGGCTTCCTCATTTTGCAGTGCTAAAATCAGTTTGGATTTGATTGATTTAAAATATAATTCATGTTATTAATTCCACAAACGCTCTTGAGAATGTATATCCACTGTACTAGAGATTCTGGAGGAAGTCGTGGGACTGAGGCAGAGCCTGTGTCCTCCATGAGACCATATTCTAGCAGACACATGAAAAAGCCTCTCGTGTTTGGAGACCTAGGTGTGACCTCAACTATCCAGAACACGGGGTGCACACATCATCCAGGTACCATGACCAGCAGCTGCAGGGGGCAGGGAGCTTCGCATGGTAGGCAGTTCAAGGCAACTAGTTTAAACAGAAGCTAAGACAAGCAGTTACCTGAAAGAGGGTCTGCACAAACAAGCTGTTTTACCAAAAGCTAAGGTGTGCTAACTAGAACAGTCTGACCTTTGCATCCTAGGAGAGAGTTGGGTAGTTTTCTCTGGGATTCTCCATCAAGATCATATTCTAGTTAATCCTGGAAATAACCTCAGGAAAAAAATCCAAGATGGAGGAAACTTTGGACTGTCTTGCCCCATCACAAAACAAAAATTGTAAAAAGTACCTATCAAACAATGATGTATTGTGGGACCTCAAAAGAGAAGGAAAGTCAGACTACTATGGTATATTAAAAAAGACTTCCTAAAGTATCACATTATTCCATGAATAATAAATAGAATAGGAGCCGGGCGGTGGTGGCACACGCCTTTAATCCCAGCCCTTGGGAGGCAGAGGCAGGCGGATTTCTGAGTTCGAGGCCAGCCTGGTCTACAGAGTGAGTTCCAGGACAGCCAGGACTACACAGAGAAACCCTGTCTCGAAAAAACCAAAAAAAAAATAAATAAATAAATAAAAAAATAAATAGAATAGGGGGCTGGAGAGAAGGTGCACCAGATTAGAGCACTTGCTAATCTGTTGTTCTTCCTAAAGACCTGGGTGTGACCCCCAGAACCCAAATGGTGGCTCCCAAACACTTGTCCGTCCAGTTTGAGGCTATACAATGTCCTTTTCAGATCTCTGTAGGTACAAGGCACATATGTGGAACACAGACATGCAGACAAACACCCATAAACATAAGAATTTTTTAATTTTAAAAATTACATTTAAATTTAAAATGCATAGAACGAGGTGCAGATGAGAGAGAAAGCATCTTTCATGGAAATAATAAACCATCCCCATGAAAGAGTGACTCTATGACTCAACATGCAGAGGACAAGAAGCAGACTCTCGAAACTTCTGTGAGGCAGAGGGGCTGTTTCACGCGACGAAAATTAACTGTGCAGGGAGGCAAGGGGGAAGACGAGCTGGGGAAAGCTAGGGGAAGCTGCTGAAGATTTGGAGCTGCAAAGCCCCAAAAGCAAGCTATGTTCCAGTGGGAACGGCAGCAACTCTGAATGATGGCTAACACTGCCCAGGATGGCGGTGGCACCCGCCTGTGATCACGGTCCTCCGGAGAGTCCTGTCAATGCAAGGTCTGCCAGGGCCACAGGCAAGACCCTATTTCAACAAAACCAAAAAGCAAATTTAAAAAACCTAATAAATAATAAAACTGAGGAGAGGAGCTGAGCACCGGGGCCCTTCCGACCACGAGCTGTCCAACCCTCCCCAAACGACAATGCATCACCCATAATTTGAAGTAAGGAGAGCTGGAAATACTCCAAAATTAATAGAATGGAAAATATAACTATATTTCAAATTGACGCCTAATTGTGAAACAGCTGTCTCCCAGCTAATCCTTGACACAGAAAAAAAAAAAAAATAGCCTATTACCACCAAAATGGAGGCTGAAAACAGAAAGAGCAGTCATTTCCAGCAAAGGGGGCGGATCACGAGAGAGCGCCGCGAGGCAGTGTTCCCTGGTGATGAGCCTCTGCTGCGAGCCTCCAGCCCTGCCCCTGCTTCCTCTCACACAAACTGCTCTGCGATCCCACCAACAGTGGAGGAGTGTTCCTCTTTCTCCACAGGAACACTCCTCCACTGTTGGTGGGATTGCAAAATGGTACAACCTACTCTGGAAATCAGTTTGGTGGTTCCTCAGAAAATTGGGCATGTCACTTCCAGAGGATCCTGGCATACCACTCCTGGGCATATACCCAGAGGATTCCCCTGCATACAATAAAGACACATGCTCCACTATGTTTATAGCAGCCTTGTTTATAATAGCCAGAAATTGGAAGGAGCCCAAATATCCCTCAAAGGAGGAATGGATACAGAAAATGTGGTATATTTATACAATGGAGTACTACTCAGTAATTAAAAATAATGAATTCATGCAATTTGTAGGTAAATAGTTAGACCTGGAAAATATCATCCTGAGTGAGCTAACCCAATCACAAAAGAATACACATGAAATGCAATCACTGATAAGTGGATATTAATGAGCCCAGAAGCCCTAAATACTCAAGGCACAATTAGCAAGTCAAATGATTCCCAAGAAGAAGAAAGGAGAGGACCCTGGGCCTGTAAAGATTGCATCCAGTTTTGTAGAGAAACCGTGGGGGGAGGGGGAATGATTGGGGAATAGTTGGGGGGAGAGGAATTATGGGACGTATGGTGGGGGGGGGAACTGGGAAAGGGGAAAGCCTTTGGAATGTAAACATAGAATATAGAAAATAAAAATTAAAAAAAAAAACTGCTCTGCGGTGGCAGGCCTCCTACCTAGTGTTCACCTTCAGAACTACCGTGTAATAGGCTGCGCCAAATATCCAGGCTTCCGACTTTAAACACAGAGATCACTGTGGACCATTCTTCCGTCTCGGTCTCCGGCTGGCATCACATCGAGAACTGCTTCCGTCTGTCCTTAAGTCAATGGCCTAATAGGACAGTGGAGCTCATGGGAAGATCTTGTAATATCAGAGCAACCTGCCAGAATTTGATTATTTATGATGCCAAAACATGTACAGACATACAAGATAACAGCCCAGTTGCCCCTCTGCCGACACATGTGACGAGGAGCTTAGCTATACCGGCTTTGAACACATTCTCATTCTGTGCTCTAAATTCGAGCCTTCAAAGCAAAGGGGATAAGGTTTGGTCAAAATCTCACAAAAATTAAGCCATATAAAAATGAAAACCACTGAATATAGGATGGCTAAACCTGATTGGGACACGGAGTCTCCTGTTTGCTATAAGAAAGCATGATTCTAAACAGTAAAAGCATGCCCACCTTCAAAAGACACCCCCAAGCCCTAGCCTTCACACTGACTCTGCCTTAAACCCATGGGTGGCAGGACTACACACGGGAAGGAACCAACTGCCCTTCTGGCATTTCTGCTAATGACAGTTCTGCCTTGTTCACATAACTTATCCATAAAATGTTTTTCAGAATGCCATTAAAGTAATTTCATTTATTTTCTATTTTGGTTATTGCGGAAATTCTCTGTACCTTCCCTCCTGTCTGTAGGACACACTACTCTTCTGGACATTTTACTCTCCTGCTTTGTGTAGCTTTGTAACTATCTTTGTGGATATTAAATAAATTCCAAAATAGAACTACACAGTAGTTCCTAAAACTTTCCAAAGTGGCTCTCCACTGTTTTTCTAGGTTTTAAGAATCACACCCACTTTTCCAGTTGCCACACTGTACTTTGTAACTGTTGGTTAAATCATAGCACATGGATCTAATGTCCACGGCATAAATAATAAATACACACAGCAGCTTTTCACAGTAATACATCTCGGAACTACAACAGTATTTTGATATGTACATTATTAATATATAGTATTAATTTTATATAACTGAACTACCACTTCAGCCACCAGAATTCTAGAAAAAAATCAAAAGTTTATTTCCTTAGGATTCAATGAGCTCAGAATCATACACGATTTAGTAATTTATTCTACAAGAGACAGTCATTTTTATGCAAGTAGTAAATGTTTACAGAGTACTTTTATTTGATTCAGTTTGCAATTCAAATTTGAGGGACAGATTAAAAGCGTAAAACCTTAGGAGCAGTTTCAGAACCCTTAAGTCACTTCTTAGGCCTGAACCACACATTAGCTAATCCAGAAAACCTGCCAGATTGTCATTAGACATGAAGCCAGAGACAAGACTATATTACCAAGTAGTATTAGTGACAGAAGTTACATTTTCACCCTCAGGAATCACTGGACACTTGTTAGGAGATTCTTTATTAAGGTGTGACATCAGCTCTGTCTATACAGACATCGTGTATGCATGTGTGTGCACATGTGTGTGTGTGTGCGTGTGTAAATTTTTTTATTTCAATTTTTCCTACGATATGTTGTAGTCATCTTCCTTCCCTCCCCAACTCATCTCAGATCCTAACTTCCCTATCCACCAAATTTACCTCTTTCTCCCTCCTGACAACAAAAAACAAAAATCAAAATGAAGAAAAATAATCAGTAGAACAAAACATACCAAACAAAGCAGAAAGGGCATGCAAAAAAAAAAATAGAGAGGATGTTTTCTGTTTGCCAATTACTCCTGAGTGCAGTCTATACACCTGGCAACGCTCCGTTGGAGAAAGAAAAGTGACTTTCCCTTTCCCACCAGACATGCATTATAAATAGCTTCTTAAGTGGAAATGTCACTTTGTCCACCTCCCCTTCCCCCTGCTGGGATTTCTTCTGGTAGGTCTTCAACCTGTGTAGGTCTTGTGTGTGCAGTCGGTCTCTGTGATGGTATGTGTGTATCAGCCCTGTTGTATGTGGAAGACGCTGTATTCCTTGGTGTTGTCCATCATCACTGGCTCTTACAATCTTTTTTCCTAACATGTGGCCCCGTGAGCCTTGGGGAGATGGGGCAGGCAGGCGGGAGGGGGGAGGGGAGATAGAGTAATCCCATTAGAGATGAGTTCTCCAAAGTCTCCCACGCTCTGCACATTGTCCAGGTGTGGGTCACTGTCAGCTGCCATCTACTGCAGTAAGAAGCTTCTTTGATGAGGGTTGAGGGACACACTGACCTGTGGGTATATTCTCCTCAGTTTGTCTGTATTCATTCATTATAGCTACTGACTCAGCACTTCTCTATGTCAGAGAGCAGTTCGTACAGGCAAGGTCATAATGGTGAACCAAAAAGGCTAAGACTCCCTTTTTACCATATTTAGAAGATTGCTTATTTGAGGGGGGGGATCAAGACAGGGTTTCTCTGTGTAGCTCTGGGCTGTCCTGGAACTCACTCTGTAGACCAGGCTGGCCTCGAACTTAGAAATCCACCTGCATCTGCCTCCCAAGTGCTGGGATTAAAGGCATGTGCCACCACCACCCGGCTTTTACCATAATTAATATGGACATGTATAAAACTCACAAAAATTAAATGTGTCAAAATAAAGAACACAAATAGATAAACAGAGCAAGAACGATGAAGTCCACCCCAGGATGAGCCGGGCGGCTCTGCATGGCTGCTGTGGGCACCGGGGATAGACAGTGCTAGAAGGCGAGAGGCACCTACACAGGGGCAGCGCTCTCCTTCAGAGGCTGGGCACTGGGCACCCCAGCCATCCTCAAGGGATTCCTGCTGCCACGCCCACCCCAGTCTGTCCCATCTTAGGATGCTGGCCTTGACGGTTGGTTTGCCAAAAAGAAAAGAAAAGCTTTGAAAACTCATGGCCTAATGGCAGTGCTTCATTTTATTTCTTAACATTGATGAAAACCTTTTAGATCCATGTAAAAATATTCTGATACTCTGGAAACCTTTTAATCTGCTCTCTAATTAAGATCTGGATGTGGAATAGCATTATTCGGTAGCTGCGTTTTCCAGGCCCACTATACTACCAAGGAACTGCCCAAGGAGCTCTTGCATGACCTTCCCCTCCCCAAGAACAAGGTGAGTCAGCCGCCCAGTTGAAGATTATATTCACTACGTAAGATGACTCTGTCTTATTAGAAGCGTCTGAATCTAGGTGAAACATATGTTTGTTTGTTCTCCTGGGAATATAAAGTGTGATTCACATTTTTATCAGTTCTGAGTGCTTGGACAATAATAACATAAACACAAGATAAACACAGAGAGATGGAGAAACAGGATTCTGGCTATGGGCAGGAATAAATGGGTGTGGCCATGAGAACACATAAGGAGCTTCTAGCTGAGAGCCTGGGTTCTAGAGACTCATTCGTCTCAGCTGTAAAATGTATACAAGACAGACACTACCAGGCTTCCAGTCTCTTGGTCACACTGCTCCTAGTTCCTCTTCCTTCCCTCTCAGAGAGGTTTCAGCTCTAACAGCTGTAGTGCCAATGGTAGGGTTTCAGTCAAGGTGCCACGATGCAACTATGCATGTTGGTCCCTGGCTATAGAACTGTAGAGAGCTCTGGCTCCCAGGCCCCGCCCTGAAGTGTGTCACAGGTGAGTTCACACACAGTACTTCTGAACCACATCCACTGTGGAGGCTCTCAGGGATGCCTGCTGCTTTACCAGCCATGAAAGACCACAGCCAGCACCACAACTGACGCCCGAATAAAACATCCACCAGGGTCTGAGTCTACTTGTGGCTCTGCATTTGTTGTGCAGTTTTGTTCCTCTCCTTCTCGATCAAATACCTGCCAACTGAACTGATGCCCACACTGTTGATGTACAGGCTGCTCGTGGGTACAGAGATAAACACCACGATCACAATGAGGCAAAGTGATTTTAACCAGTAATTAAATGGCAGGTGAACGAGTAGATGGGTAGATGTGTGAGTGTCCAGGAGCGGAGGCACATTTCACATGGCACTGTATTCTCCCACTCATCTTTGCAGAGTAAAGGCTGCAGGAAGGCTGATGTTCCCAGAGTCCACACTGTCTCCACCCACAGTCTCATCGTTAGCCCGCCACAGACAAAGCTTGCAGCTTCTCTCTGTGGGAGGCTCACTGCCCACGCTTGTGTGGTGGTCCTGAGCCTCTCGCTCCTCCGTGCTCCCCCACTATTTGTCTGC
Source organism: Apodemus agrarius (assembly GCA_964023405.1). NCBI lineage: Eukaryota > Metazoa > Chordata > Mammalia > Rodentia > Muridae > Apodemus > Apodemus agrarius. The sequence continues at coordinate 11,199,028 of OZ030016.1, forward strand.
ATTGCTCTGCTGCCAGGTGGGACACTCTTCTTCAAGACACATTTGCCTGAATGTCTCAGACAGTTCTCAAAACTGTAAGGTCCTTAATGAAAAGGACTATTTCTTGCTTAATTTCTTATCCAAAAAACTGTATCAGGACTGCCCATTTAGTAGTAGCACATGATGAATGCATACTTATTTGAATGGTAGGAAATACAGGTTGATACAGACTGTTGGGTCAGAAACAAAGTACAGAAGGCGGGAGCTGTTGGAACTACCATGAGGCTATCTCAACTAGAAAGACAAACACGATGTAGTCAAAAGCACAGCTGCCAAACTGCCTGGCTACAAATCCCACCTCTGTCATGAACTACCTGAGTGACCTCCATAAGCCACTTAACACTACAGAGACTGAATCTGACCCTCTACAATGTGACTGATAAAGGTCACAGTACTTAGGCCATTTTAAATGTTCAAAGAGACAATATGTGCAGTGTTTACATAACACTTGTCATACAGAGAGCTGAGAAAATGCAAGAGGTGATGCTTTCGACAGACACACTAATTTATTATTGTTATATCAGAAGTAACTATTCTCCTTACTATAAAGTAAAAATTACAGAATGCAAAGGAAAAACTAAGTCAGGAGAAATCTTATATTAGAAAATAACACTGGGGCCTGGAGAGATGGCTCAGCAGTTAAGAGCACTGACTGCTCTTCCAGAGATCCTGAGTTCAATTCCCAACAACCACATGGTGGCTCACAACCATCTGTAAGGGGATCCCAGTCCTCTTCTGGTATTTCTGAAGACAGCAAGTGTATTCACATACATAAAATAAATAAACAGTTTTTAAAAAGGAAAGAACACTGATGGGGCTGGAGCGAGAATCAACCCCTGAAATGCTTGCAGCACTGCATGAGGACTGCAGCATCGCCCAGAACCTGCATGCCATGGTGCACATTCCTGATCCCAGCACTAGGAGGAGATAGTGAGTAAATCTTTGGCACTTGCTGACCACAAGCTTATCCTCCTTAGCCAGCAAGTGCCATTTTAGCGGTTCATGACATTCTAGTACTTCACGGCCTTCAGGCCAGTAAAGGGCCCTATCTCAAAAAATGATGTGTACAGCTAAGAATGACATGAGATTGTCCTCTGGCTTCTGCATACGCACACAAACACATGCATATGCACTCTCTCCCACGTATGTGGAAAATCACAGACATGCACATGCATACACACCAAAACCAGAAAATACCACTGAAGACATCTTAGCATCTGCTTGTCTAATAAGCACTCTAAGAATCAGTCACCACACACAGTAAAATACAGTAAAGAATTCACATGTTCATACCTAGCAAAGCAAGAGTACACTATTGTATAAGTAAATAAGAAAGATGCCATTTTTTCAGCAGTAAGATAAGTGCTATATAATTTATTGTTGAATCTCACTGAAAATTGGGTTGTTTATATTTGTTTAATCCATCTGATTTTTTTCCAAGATGTATTGTTTATTTTTAAGTGCAGAAACTCAATTTAACTCCAAAGTTTGGGAAGTAATAGAATGAAGTAATAGGTGAGAACAATTACATATTGAATTAAATACCAATTTATGCATTGGACTATGACTTCTCAAATTGTCTCTAAAGTGGCCATAGTTTACCATCATTCAGAATTTTACTAAGCTGTGGATGTTTTGAATATCTCATTTTTTTCTGATGCCTCTCAGAGGGCATACTGTTCAAATTCTAGAACATGTACAAATTACAAAGAGACCCCCCAAAGCAATACTGGTGATTGCCAGTGCCTTTGGCTGCTCCCAGAACCTGAAGGGAAGACTCTCTCACTGAGGGCATGGCACACTTCAGACACAGGACTTGGAGGAATTAATCTGGAACTGACATGAAAACTTCCTCCCTGAGGACTAGCTCTCAGAGTGCTAGAAGAAGCTATGCAAGCTGCCAAGGTTAAAAAGCAACCAGTGATCCTACACAGCTGGAAAGCTTATTAAAACATAACAACCACCAGAACGACAAGAGATCTGAGAGGCACAACAGTAGCACTATGTCCTGTGGGCAACCAACAGCCATTTATTTAATTGGACACAAAGCCCAGGCAACAGAAAGAAACTCATGTATGGTACTGGAAACACCTAGTGAGTTCTCCATGACGGGAAAGGCCATGGCTATAGAGGAGAACCTACTAGCATTACTTCCCTAACTCCAGAACATATTCTAACTGAATTCTAGATGCTTATAAACATAGGTAAGTATAGCTGTTACTCACCATCAAATAAAGCTGCAACTAGTCAAAAAGTGGAAAATAACTAGCCATGTGGGAACCAATCCCAATCTATATATCTACAGCATAACCCTGCATGGAAGGCTCAAAAAACACCACAGAAGAAGGGACAGAATTTTATGAGAGTCAGAGGAACCAGATGTCTGCTGTTAGTGTCCTCTACATATGTAAGGAAAGTCACACCTACAAAATCTTAACAATATGGTTATCTAAACAAGAGCTGGAAAAAATAACACCAATTGGCATGCCAATATGGCATTAATGACAACTTAGAGGAGGGAGTCATCCCTCTTCTTCAGAAACGAGGACCTGATAGGTCATGCCGTCCCAAGTGGTCAGCACTAAATCCACATACATATCAACAACACCAAATGAAGTCAGAAGGCTGTATTTATAAACTCTGTGTGTGTGTGTGCTACTAAATGAAAAGAATTTCTGAGAATAGGGTAGACCAAGTTTGAAACTCTTCATTAACCTACTGAAGGGTCCCAGGCTAATAACTAAAGTTCTCTAAGCCAATTTCTTCTTCACCTGTGAAAGGGGAAAATACATTCCTTCCCCATGATCAAGTAAAATAATCTAAAGCAATGTCTGATCTTAAATATAAAAGTAACTGCTATGGTCCCCATAGTTGCTGGTGCAGACAGTGCAGGGGAAAGGTGGGGGACCACATACAGTTCTACAAATGCACAGGTGAGAAATACTCAGGATCCAAGAGCTCTGCAACTGAGCGAGAAGCAGAGTCAAGGGTCATCTGGCCCCTTGAATCTTGGTGTCTTGAGTTCCAGCATCTATGTTTTCATAAAGGACCCTGATAGCCTTCCAGACAGCTCCATGATGGTGACAACAACATGCTTAGAGTGTCAGAGATGAGCGTTCCGAACGCAGAGGCAGAAGGGCTCCCGCACAGAGGTGGGAGGACCCATCCCAGGCAGATGGTTTTGTGCTTCCAGTTTCCAGGGTCTCCGGGGACCGACCCTGCCCATATTCCTGAGTTACCTGTCTCACTGTGTAATCCCCCCTTTCTACTTATGTCCATCTTTATGGCCGACTGAACTTTTTCTCTTGCTACAATTTTAAAGTATTTCCTTTTATTTGGTCTCCTGTGAGAGTAAAGAACATCTGTTCTGCATCTTCCATACAATAACCTTTCAAATACTTGAAGACAGTTAAATCACCCCTCGTCTTCCCTCCTCCAAGTTAAACACTTCTGATCCTGCTGAGCCCTCTCTGAGGACCCGGTCCCTATTCCTGACATCACTTTTGCTGATCTTCACTGGACTTTCTCCAGAGTCTCCGTAGTCTTTGCCAAATGCAAAGACCAAAATCGAATATAGCACTAATGCCAAATAAAGCAGACTGCTCTCTGCTTCTGTCTCAGCTCTCCTGATAAAGCATTCCAAGTGGTGTGCATGATTTTTTTTTCAAAAAATGTATTGCTCTTTCTAAGCCTCTTTGCTTTGTGATCATGAATGCTATCATTTCATGGCACCTTTCTTTAAGGCTTGTAACAGATTTCAGGTACTTCAAATAATTCCTGTTAGCTAAGACAGAATTTAGAAGTGTGCTAGTTCAGAACATTTTTCTACTAACTACAAAAAGTAAAAGAGAAAAGATGTCAAAATAAAATTCGCACAATCCATAAAGTGACCATCAATATTTACATCTGAATGATGTTTTAAAACATGTTTTCTTCATGCTTTTATGTGCATGTTAAAAATCCACCTTCTAGTCCAAGTGTTATATAATCTAAGAAACTCCTTGTAGGCATCTTAAAAAGTTTTCAAAACAAACAAAGCAAATTAAAAAATTGTATTTAAATTTTATCGTCAAGTTCATGAAAAATGGTGAGTCGGCATTGAAATTGTATTTGAATTTTGCTATTTGAATGTGCCATCTACAATATGTATTAAACACAATTTCTCACAGTCACATTGATTTTGAGTGCTTGTATGTATTCATCTAGTGGCATAGTTCTAAGAGTTGTAGATATGGCAATAAAATACCGAAATACCTTATATTCAACTGTGAGAAGTAGCAATACCTAAAACAGCTTATGTTTCTTATGTTTTTCTTCCTGCTTATAATCATGAAACTACTTATATCCAAGTTCTCATTTCATAAATACTTTAAACCATAATTCTATCAGTTGTTAATATATACATTTAGCAGTTGATTATCATTCTCAAGGTAGTACTAAACTATTATTTTTGTTTGTTTAAAAAAGCTGAACTAGGAAGATTTTCTGCCACAATCTATCTTCATTCTAAAGTACAGAATTTTCTTTCTTTTTTTTTTTTTTTTTTTTTTTTGCCTTTTTCATAAGAGCCCCCTTCTGGCTATCTTCTGTGGCTAACAATTCCCTCAAAAGGCACTAAACAGTTCTAAGTAGAAGGAAGAGGCCAGGTTGGACTTCTGTTCTTCACAGGAGAATATAAACATGGACTTTACATGAAAACACTAAATAACCTCAGGACACCTTTATCACTGTCGTCTAACTGTGGAATAAACCTCAAACCAGAAGAACTGCCAGCTAGCAGTTGCTAACTGAAGTCTTTATGACTCAAAGAAACAAAATTCCTCTACAATAAGGAATCATAATCAAGAGCTTCTATAGAAAGCTAATTTGAAAATGGCTGAACAATGAAGTTAAAGCAAATTCTGACAAGTGTGAGAGGAGATGCAAAGCCACGCCCCTCTATTAATTTGTAAGGAGACAGGAGCCTCTGGCTATGAGGTATGGGTCTAGGTCTGCACATTCATGCATGTGAAAAGAAAATTCTATCATACATACATATATGGTCACTTATATAACACATTATATAATTTTTTCATTTTAGGCAGAATTAGAGTGAAAGAAGTTCTCAATATATCTCTTTCTATAGCAACATTAAAGACTTGTAGATAGTTGAAGCAAAACCAAGAAAATATGCACAATGTAGACCCTTATTACCAGAAATGGGAGAGGAGAGTTTTCTCTTGGTATTAGGTTTAGCACATGGGGGATATCATTTTAACTTACAGCATGGTATTTCCTGTAAGAAGAAGATTCTAGAAAAAAAACTCCTTGAAACACATCTTAATTCCTAGGGCTGTCTAACAGTAGTAGGGTGGCAAAATGGTTCAGTTACTTTGAAGGTACGGTAAAATATTCACATATCACACCACAAGTGGCCTTTCCAGTTCCCAGTGTGTGCCCAGAAGGAGGCAGCCCTGTCTACAATAGGGGGCATGGCCAGAGCAACTCCGTTTACCATGGCGGGCTTTTTGAGGAATTAAAATTCCCAAACATGGGGCTGGAGAGATGGCTCAGTGGTTAAGAGCACTGGCTGCTCTTCCACAGGTCCTGAGTTCAATTCCCAGCAACCACATAGTGGCTCACAACCATCTGTAATGGGATCTGATGCCCTCTTCTGGTGTGTCTGAAGATAGCTACAGTGTACTCATACACATAAAATAAATAAATCTTTAAAAAAAATCCCAACTATTGCTGTAACAAGAATGTCCTTAGGACAGAAGAAAGAACTAATGTGGGCAGTACAGCAAACAGACTACGCCCTGACTAGTCTGCTCTATGTTGGCATGTGTTAAAAGTAGAATATAATCAGTATAATGTCTTCAGACAGTAAATTAAGAATTTAGTTCCCAATGTGTCTCACTTTTTGGGAAGGGCACTTACAGAACACTCAGCAAATGTTTAATTGATCTACACTGGTGAATCCATCTAGTCCTATTTTGATATTAGACTAATAAAAATCTAATTAGTGCTCTATTTCATGTTTCTTGATCATTTTGTCTCATTTGCTGTCTCAGAAATTCTCTGGCTACTGTGTATCTACCTGCTTGTGTTTTGTCAGTAATTAGATTTCTATTCATGAATGACACGTCTTAAACCACAGTCATACTGTGAGACAACTCTATTATCCCTCTCAATCACCATCATTTTCTATTAATTTTTCATAGGCATTCTGGATTCAGGAGTCACAACTGACCATTTGTTTGTGAGCCATTTGTCTTGCTTCTGGGGACTGATTTCTAGATGTTGATTCATATTCAGACACTTGCTCTGTAAGTTTTAATACTTAAGTAATAAATACTCTCTTTGTAATCCCTGTGGAAGATTTGGTTAGTGCTACTCTTTAATATTTTTTATGTAACATCAGTGAGATATGAAGATGTCTGTGTTTTTGTTGTTCTTGTAGTTGTTTGTTTGTTTGTTTTGTTTTGTTTCTTTTGGTTTGGTGTTCTTTGGGCAGAAAATATATGACTAATAAAATGAATAGATGTATTTAAAAAATCCCAAACACATCAGAAACATTTAATACTCCATGGTAGAAGATGATATGATTCTATACATAAATAATCTTAAAGACGCCAGGAATCAGCACATTCAACAAAGTAACACCCTACAAAATTAATGCATAAAAATTGCTAGCCTTCCTATATAGGAAAAAAACACCTAAAAAGAAGTCATGGAAATAATCTCATTCACAATAGCTTCAAAAAAAATCTTGGAATAAATTCAAATAATTAAGTGAAAGCTTTCTACAATGAAAAATTTTAAAACCCTGGAAAAAAATAAATTGAAGATGATACCATACTCATGGAATGGAAAGATTAATATTATAAGAAAGTCCATCAACAAAACGCAATCAGCAGATTCAATGTGTTCCCATCTGCAATGGTTTGAAAATGCTTGGTCCAGAGAGTGGGATTTATTAGGAGGTGTAGCCTTGCTAAAGTAGGCGTGGCCTTGTTGGAGGAAATGTGTCACTGTAAGGGTAAGCTTTGAGATCCACTTCCTAGCTGCCTGAAGACAGTCTTTTCCTAGTTACCTTTAAATGAAGATGTAGAACTCTCAGCTCTCCAGCACCATGCATGCCTAGATGATGCCATACTTCTGCCATGATGATAATGGACTGAACCTCTGAACCTGTAAGCCAGCCCCAATTAAATTTGCCTTGGTCATGGTGTCTCATCATAGCAATGGAAACCCTAACTTAGAAAGAAATTGGTACCAGGAGCTGGGTATTACTATAATAGGCCTGACCACATTTTTGTTTGGAGGATTGTGGATTTGGGGACTTTGGAGTTCAAAAGCACTGGAATGCTTTAAGTGGGGTTTAGTGAGCCATCCTAGTAGGAATATGGAAGACATTGGTACTAAGGGTGATTTGAACTGTGGGGGCCTGGCTCAAGAGGCTTCGAAGGAGAGGAATGTTTTTATGTGGCCTAGGGACTGTTTTGTGATATTTTTGTGAAGAATGTGTCTGATCTTTGCTCTTATCTGAAGTGTCAGCCTGATGCTAAGGCTTAGGTGAAAAGAGTAAGATAAATTGCATTGACAAAGGAAGACTCAAACACCCAGCATCGATGGTGCCCTCTGGTTTACTCTCATGAAGAGCATTTTGATCAAGCATAGCAAGCTCATAAAGGAAAAATACAAAATGTATGGTTCAAGGAATAAAGGGGCACCAGGGTGTGAAATGAAGATGAATCCTGTGTTCAAGGAGATACACCGATTAAGGGAATGGTGGTCTCAGGGCAAGAGCCCACCCAGTTTATTGTTTGCTTATTGTTTGCATTTGCCTTTGAACAAGGAATACTTACATCATGTTAAGCATTATTATTTATTGGTTGTTGTTTTCATGTGGACTTTTAATCTGGAATGAAGTACAATCCAGAAATGGAGGACACAGGCTTTTGATGTGGATCTTGAGGAACAGTGTCCATGAAAAGCTTAGGCCTAGGCAGGATGTCACATGCCTTTAATCCCAGGAGAGGCAAGCAGACATATGAGTTCAAGGCCAGCTTGATACAGAGCAAGTCACAGAAAAAGAGAAACTTAGGCCCAGGCATGATAGTATACACCTTGAACCAGAGTTACTTTCTGTAACCAGAGGGTAGTGCTGGAAAGTGGCCCAAACTCTTCGGAGGACCCTAGAAGATCATGTGTAGATGCCAGACACTGAAACAAGAAGATATAAAGTTGAAGTTGCCTTTGATACCACAAGATGTTACAGATGTCAGAGACATGTGATATCTGCTGAGGAAAGCTGCTAACAGGGTGTGAAACTAGCTCAAGTGAACAAGGGAAAATGCTCTTCATGAGAGTAAACCAGAGGGCACCGTCGATGCTGGGCGTTTGAGTCTTCCTTTGTCAATGCAATGCCAGATCTGCCAATAGCAGTCAACAAGGGTGAAAGGAATTGGAGATCTGAAGAGCGCTTTGACGTTGGACAAATCAGAGTTTGGAGTTTACCCAAATGGTCTTCTGTCTTGCTTTGGTCCAGTATTTCCTCACCATGACATTTTGGAATGGTAATATATATCCTGTGTGATGTTGGAGGTATGTGATCTGCTTTATGAGTATGATTTCTTAAGGAATTATACTTAAGAGATTACATAAATCTCAGAAGAGATTGAACTTTGGACTTTTAACATTGTTGAAAATGTTATAGACTATGGAACCTTTGAAGTTGGACTAAATGGATTTTTGCATTATGCTATGCCGAGGTATGGCCGCCATAGACTCTTGTGTTTGAACTAGCTGATGGGGGCCAGGGAGTGGGATGTGATGCATTGAATGTGCTTAGCCCAGAAAGTGGCACTATTAGAAGGTGTGAGTTTATCGGAATAGGTGTGGCCTTGTTGGGGGAAATGTGTCACTGTGGAGTGGGCGTTGAGTCCCTCCTCCTAGCTGCCTGAAGACATTCTCTTCTTGGTCACCTTTGAATGAATATGTAGTCAGCTCCTCCAGTTGCCATGCTTCCTGCCATGATGATAATAGACTGAACCTCTGAACCTATAAGCCAGACCCAATTAAATGTCCATTAGAAGAGTTGCGTTTGTCATGGTGCCTCTCACAGCAATGGAAACCTAACAAAGACACCACCGAAATTCCAAATCAACTCATTACATAAATTTTTCAGATAATCTTAAATTTCATATAGAAATACACACATTCATGCACTCACACACACAAAAGACTCACCCATGCGTTCACACATATATGCGTGCATGTGCGCGCACACACATTCACTCACACGATGATAAGAACAAGCCTGCACAATAGCAGAACTTCTGGAAGCGTCACCATTTCTAAGATTAAGTTATATCACTGAGCTATGGGAATAAAACCAGCATGATCCTGGCAGTGACATAGAATTGAGGAGCAGGATTTAAGTCCACAGCCAAATTAATACCTGATTACAGACAAACATGACCAAAACACTCACTGGAGAAAAGTTGGCATCGTCAACAAACAGTCCCAGTCAACTGCATGCAGAAGAATCAAAATTGCTTGTCTCTCACCCCACACACCGAGGCAGCTCCAGACAGACCAAGGACCTCAGCATAAGCCCCAACACCCTGACTCCGAGAGGGAAGAAAGTGGGCAAGATGCTTGGGTGTACAGGCAAGGGAGAAGATTTCAATCAGTACCCTGGTAATTCAGGTGTTAAGACCAAACATTGATAAAAGGGACCAAACAAAACTGAAAAACTTCTATACAGTAAGTTCTATACAGTAAAGCATACAAATGGAAAAAATATTTACTGCCTATACATATGGCAGAGGGTAGGAATCTAGAATACACAAAGAACTCAAAAAATGAAGAAAACAACACAGTTTTAAAATAGGGTGGGGCTGGAGAGATAGCTCAATGGTTAAGAGCACTGACTGCTCTTCCGAAGGTCATGAGTTCAAATCCCAGCAACCATATGGTGGCTCACAACCATCCGTAATGAGATCAGATGCCCTCTTCTGGTGTATCTGAAGGCAGCTACATTGTACTTACATATAACAATAAATAAATCTTTAAAAAAAAAACATAAAATAGGGTATGGATATGGAACTAAGCAGAGAGTGCTCCAATAATGGAATACATTTTTATTTTATTTTTTCAACATCATTAGCTTTCAGGAAAATGCAAAATTAAAACTATTTTGAGATTTCATCTCATCCAAGTTAAAGTGGCAAAACACCAAAAAAAAAAAAAAGAAAGAAAGAAAGAAAGAAAGAAAAAGAAAAGAAAAGAAAAAGAAAGAGAAAAAGAAAAAGAAAAAGAAGACATATGCTGTGCTAGCATGGATGTCAGGAAAGATTAACATTTATTCGTGGCTGGGGAAGGTACTGTCTGGCACAGCCACCATGGCAATCAGTGTGGCAGATCCTCAATGGGTAGAAGTCGGCCAACTGTGTGATCCAACTATCCCACTCTTGGCATACACCCAATGGAGTCAAGATCCCACCACGGAAATATGCTTCCATGAAACCTCAAAAAGATGGCTGCCTGAGAAGACCTTCAACATGACACGAGGTGACGTAATGCCCCAAGTCTAGATGAAAGTCTAGACCCAAGTCTACAGGTATTAACTGCAGAGAGAGAGTCAGCCCTGAACAACATGCACTAATAGGGAATACTAAATTATATATATTTAGTATCACTTATATATATATATATAAATTATATATGTGTATATATTTTTTTTATTTTTTATATATATATTTTAAAGTTCCTCTTGTGTAGGCCTGCCTGTCCTAGAACTTGCTCTGTAGACCAGGTTGGCCTCGAACTCATAGAGATCTGCCTGCCTCTGCTTCCCAAGCACTGGGATTTAAGGCATGCTCCACCACTGCCCGGGTCAGAAATTACATTTTAAAAACATACATTTTATGTGTGCATGCATCAACTGCCACTCTCACCCCTGAATGAAGCCATTCATTCGGCTGTGACTGGTGACCTAATGTCCCTCAGGCGTGATGGCCGCCTCTGATCGGGCAGTGATGGAGGCCAGAGGTGGCGGCTCACACAGAACCCATCTGTAGCTGAGGAGCAAGGCACTGCACAGTCAAGGGAAGCGCAGAGAAGGATACAGCGGTGGCAACGACCTGGCTGCTCAGTTCGGAAGCACAAAGGTCACGTGGACAGCCTGGGGCAAGAGCCCGCTACGCAGGGATCAAAACCAGGTTCCAGGACTACATGAGACAGAAAGGACAGCCAGCGTAAGAGGTCGACTTCAGGGTGAGGCTTACACTCCAGAGGAAGGAACCAGAGCTGGCAGTGAGTAGTGTGGGAATAAAGAGAACGGTTAAAAGGCCAGACTCACTTTAAACCTTGGAATCGATGAAAAAGTAATTTCCTATATTCCAGTCTTTTTTTTTTTTTATTTTTTTATTATTAACTCACAAGGAGCAATCTCCATTAAGGGAAATGGTTTTACAGCACCTATGTAAACAAATTTTATTTATTTATTGCTGTGGGTTTTTCCAAAACTATTTATAATTCAAATATTTTTAAATTACAGGAAAAAAAAAAGCTAAATGTTAGTCTTAATTTATTCTTAGCTTGAGAAAGTTTGTTATCGCTGTCCAATTCCAGGTGCAAAAACAGTTTTGCTAATGTTACAAATTCACTACTTAGAGAGAAAGCTACCAAAACACACCTGCACCTTTTCAAAACTGGTCTAAACTGTGTGAAGGTAAACACACTAAGGTCATGGATGCTTAGTCATCAAATCCCCATTGTCCTGTCTGCTGGGTAGAGGGAATCATCCAATTACTGACATTCTCAGAGATACACTTGCATCTCGTCCCATCCTCTCGAAAGGCGCTGTCAGCAGGAGGGACTCAGTGCCTGCAACTCCCACAAACTTCGGTGTGGTCCTGCGACTTAATAACTTGGACTAGGGGAGCCAGCACTCTGGAGCTGAAGCATTTAACATCGTAGTTTAGCATTCGGAGCAGAAGAGTGAGGTCGTTAAGAGTCCAGGCTCTGTCGCCAACTGCCGTGAGCTGTCACCCTGCTTCTGGCCTCTCTTAGGATCAACTCCATAAACCCCGTGTGTTTAGGCTACCATCTCTAAAACAGAGAAAACAGCATTTCAACCACCACCATGGCCATGAACAGAAAACAAATTAAAACATGTCCAGAAGTCTCCAGTTTGGCGCATCAGCAAGCCATATCTATAATATGACCAGTACTCGACATTACGTCACAAAAAGTACACCCACCTTGGTCCATTGTCTAGTCTTTCACAAATGAAGACTCCACCATCTGTCTGTACATTACAGATCTCAGTATTTACAGGTAAAAGAAAAGGCAATAGCTAAATAGTTGAAAAAAGCCATAATAGTGTGTTTGGAAAAATTAATCTAAATATAGGGATTAAATTTTAATTACAAGTCTACTTGAGGAGTAGCAAGACAGCTCAGTGTGTAACACACCTAATTATTGCAAGCCAGAAAATCTGAGTTCAATCCCTGTGGCCACCTGGTAGAGAAGAGAACCAACTTCTGCAAGTGGTTCTCTGATCTCCACACATGTGTAATGGCACATGTGCACAAAGGTTATAAACATGTGCACGCATGCATGCACACATGCACACACACACACAAATAAATAAATAAATGTAACAAAAACTTCAAGTCCAGTCAGGCATGGTGGTGTGTGTCTCCATTAGCACTCCACCACTCACGTGTGCTAAGGCTTTGTCTTTGACTATCTACTGTAATGTGAAGTGCAGGACCCCAAGACCTGGGGTCTGCACAGAGTTCCTGTGACAGTGCCCCCAAGTTATTTCTGATTGGTAGATAATTGTGCTGCCAGCCAATAGCTGGGCAGAAGAGACATAGGTGGGGTTTAGGTTTCAAGGGCTTCGAGCCAGAGAGGAACCACGAGAGGGGAGAAGAAGCCAAGAGGAGGAAGGAGAAGCCACCATGGGTTAGGAGTGATGAGGAGATATCCCTATGGGCTGGTCAATTGGAGTTAAGAGTAGCCCAGATGAAATATAGTAAGTAATAACAGGGTTATCGATAGGAAGCAGATCTCAACAACATAGAAAGTAGGATCCGCCCAGCTCTTGTGCTGATCAAGAGTTGTTGTAAATATAAAGGTTGAGTCTGATGTTTTATCTGGGAACTAAGTATAAATAAAGGTGGGGTAGAAACCCCAAGTTGGGGTTAAATAATTTCTACTACACAAGAGATCAGTCTGGGTAATGCTGTAAGACTTTGTTTGTCTCAACAATATAAGAGACATGCACATAGTATACAGATATACCTGTAGGCAAAAACATGCATAAAATTAAAATTAAATAATACTCTATAGGTGTTCAGTTTGTAGGCACAGGACTCAGTAGCTTTGAACGTATTTTAAAATAATGCAAGCACTGTAGTTCCTAACTGCACATTTTATCCCACAAATGGCACCTCACTACGCTAGCAGCCATCTGAGATCCTTCCTCCAGTCCTCTGATGACTATTAAATCTCCTTGTCTCCTGGATTCACCTATTCTGGGCATCTTCCATAAGTTAAATTATACAATCTCTAGTTGTACTTGTTGCTTTTCTTTTGCTGTGATAAAACACTCTGGCCAAGGGAAGTGTTTATTTGGTCTTACAGTTCCAGACGGTTAGAGTCCTGAAGGTCCGCAGGCAGAAGCCGTGAGCCCAGGGCTCACATTTTGATCAGCAATCATGACACAGAAAGTGAACTAGAAATGGTGGAAGTCTCACTTCCCAAAGGTCTGAGTTAACATTGTGTACCACACACCCAGCAGCATTTAATAGTTACAAATTTTCAGTTTTGAAAAACATTTTAAAACATTGCAGTCGTTTATAAATAACCAGAAGCTAAGAAAAAAGTGGCCATTATTTCTGCCTGTCACAGAGGATAGCTTCTCTAGCGCCGGGGGAAAGGGAGGGCTAATTCTTATTATAGTTCATGTGTTTACAGTGTAGTGGAAAGTGCCCTTACTTGCTGAGCTAGGTCACTGGCTCTAGTACTTTGGTTTTGAGATTGGGTCACATTATACTGCCCAGGTTGTTCTCAAGCTCATGGGCTCAAGATGCCCTGCTGCCTCTGTCTTCTGCATAGCTAGGACTACAAGTATACAAGTATATGCTGCCACACTTAGACTTTTTCAGCGCGTATTAAGACAGAAACAGTATGAGAGGAGAGACATGTGAAATAATAATAATAACAATAATAAAAACAACAACAGCAACAACAACAAAACTAGCAATAGCTATGAGAGGATAAGGGCATGTTTATAGCTTTGATGACAGTGTTAGAACCCAATCCCAGCACTTTATTTCCTCCACAAGGCCGCACTCCCTAAACCTCCACGTGGAGCGCCCCCTCCTGGAAACCGATATCCCAATGCTGAGCCTGCAAGGCCGCCTCGCTCAGAGCGCAGCCGGCTCTGTGTGCATCTCCTTCCGTTGCCCTTGTGGTCTCACGGTTTATCTGTGCCGCAGCACGGAAAAGCGCATTATATTTTATAACCGAATGATGCCCAGTTACACTTGCCTGCCACATCTTTAGCTATGTATCAGTTATTAGGCATCTGGCTCGTCCCCCTTTGAAGCGACCACAAATAGCAGCTCTCAGCATTCCTGTGTGAGTGCTTACCTGCCCGTGTTCTCGTTTCCCGTGGGGATAATCTTAGGAGTAAATGGCTGAGCCATATGGTAAGAATCTGTTTAATTTTTTTTGAAAAATTGCCAAGCTGTTTTCCATTTTCCATTCCAAGCAATGATTTAATTTTATTCACCTAGCTTCAAACTCCTTGAGAGCAGTAAGCAAGCCTTGGACTCCACTGTCGTCCCAGAACCTGGCATAGTGCCCAATGCACATGGCTATCTATGAATATTTACAGATGATTAAACACTCAAAATTCTTTTTCAAATTTTTCCTCCTTCTCTGACTCCTCTCATAAAAATATCCCTTCCCGTTTTATTTAACTTCTATCTCTCCGGCGTCTTTACTCCTATGAAGAATTATTACAAATTAAATACTCCAGTATATCTACAAATGGCCATATCACAATTGCTAAACCAGGAGCACTGTGACACGTTGTGGTGTCTCATCCTCAGGGTAGAGATATGAGCACACTGTATCTGGTTTCTAACTTGGTACAGTTCATAGTCAACCAGAGCCTCGAGTGTATGTCCAAGCTATCTTTAAGAAATAGTCTTGGCTCTCGGGTGCCCTCTGCTGGCCGTGATGTCAACAACACTAAAGTAGATTTTGCAGGGAAAAGAGCAACACGTGAGACAGAGGGCAACATATGGGACACATCCATACCAAAGACAACCAGAAGAGATGGCAGATGAAAGGACCTTCCTTTCCTAGAAGCTCTGCGTGGGGACTGGCCTCCCCCTTCCCAGACTAGCACTTGAGCACCCTGATCACTTCCAGCTCTGGACAGTTAAAGAGACCGTCACATAGAAAAAGAATCTACTTTGATGGTCAAACACAAAATGGACACGTAACATGGACAGAATTTAAACTTTAAACATGACCAAACTTCACAATATGAAATGCTTTATATATCTTATAAAATGACATAAATGTAAATAAATTCTCTGTCTCTGTCTCTCCCATGTCTTCTGTAAGACATACACAACCCTAAATATAAAACTTGCATAGTTACAAATTATAAGACTAGAAGCTGAAGTGGCCAGCTGTGTGTAAGTTACTGAGGGTTGTATGCATATCCTGTAAGAGGTAGAAGTTTCCTTCAAGGATGACCATTCCCTATCCGCTAAGACTTTGTAATCTCACAGACCAAAGTGGACCTTTCATCTGTGGTGCGGGTTGGACTCTGAAACCTGAAGATAATCCTCCATCATCTAGCTGGGCCTACTATCGACAAGCCTGGATCGTCTAGCTAGGCCCACAGTCATCACCGGAGTCACTAAGGGAGAGAACTTTCCCTGCCAGACCAGAGATCTCATGGGAGAGAGTGGGAAGACAGGGTGAGCCTATTGCTGGAGGAGGAGTACAGAAGAAAGGGAGGATGGACCACCTCTTTCGGCAGAAACCTGTTCCTGATGACAAGTGACAATGAAATGAGGACCATAATCCAGACAACCCAAGCTACAGATGACTGATTGGGCTTCAGTCTTAGTCCCTGGCTCAGGCAAGCCTTCAGCCTAAACCACAGCAGGCTGTCCTGTGACATACTGCTGAACACCGATGTGTTAGAATAGAGTATTAGGTGGTTCGGAAACACGAGAATGTCATCTAAAACTATACCTTCCCAGAACCCACTCACTTCCTGGTCCAACCAATTATTTATAAGCAGGTGGGAAGTCTCTAATGATAATAAGTAGGTGTTTCTTAAAAGATTTTATCTAAGAATAAGTCAGTGTTTTCTAAGTAGTTATCATCTCCAACACTTAAAATTTAAGGACTTTTTAAAATTAAATAGACACTTGTTTTTATCAATCCCTTTAAACTGTCTTAGCAGTTTGACACAGTTCAGCCTAGGAGAATGTCTTCCCATTACCTATCTTCTTCATGTCTATACCCATGTGTACATGTAGAAGTGCGTGCTCATATGTGTACAGATGTGCATGCACATATGCATGTGGATGCCAGAGGGCAGGCTCACGTGCTGTTCCTCAGTTGCTTACACCTGGTTCTGTGAGACTGGGTCTCCCATGGGTTTAGAACTCAAGGATTAGGATAAACTGACTATCCAGTGAGTCTCGGGGTCCGGCCTGCCTCCATCGGCCCAACACGAGTATTGCAAGCACACAGCACAGCGCAAGTTGCTTGTATGGGTTCTGGGGATCTAACCTGAGTCTTCATGCTTTTACAGCAAGCACTTGACCAAATGAGCGATCACCTGTCTTAATACATTTTATTCAATGTGAACTTTATATTGCCTTCCAGTAGTCACCTTAATGAAAAAGACAGTGACAGTTCTTGTCTTTACATAAATCAGCATTTGAAAAGGTCAAGAATACAAGCAATGCCAAGGTTTATATGCCTTAAAAGGGCAAAGAGTTGTAAGGCAAATGTCACATGCTTTTCGTGTGTAAATGCATAAAACTGGCACTAGTGAGTTACTTTATAACGTGCCTTATTGACATGACAACCATATTCTGGAATTTGCATTTCTTAAATTAGTAGATCCAACTCCTCCCACATACTATACTATTACTGCAAGCACACCACAGGGCCTTTGCTTCTTGACCGATGGTTCAAGGTTAGGGCCTGTCGAGCCTTATGGCTCCAGGTGGGACGTCCGGGCTGCCAGAGTCAAGGAAGGCTGGATTTTCACAGACACCTGAGAGTCTAACATCAGGACGTAGAACATGGACACTTACTTTTTCTGTGTCCTTTCGGCCTGTCTTGCAATGTCGATAGCTGCCTTTCTTGCTTCGAAATCCTCCCTTTTCACGATTTCTCCGGTCCCGCGGTAGCCTAGCTCCACCAGCTGGCGGGCCAGGCTCTCGTCCTGGGGGAGAAACCAGCCAGCAGATGTGCGGGTGAGTTGTTTTCAGTGGATACAAAAACAATTGTCTGAGCTAAGTGTCCTTCTTTGAAAGAAGGCCATGCAAAGCTGCCTCCTCACAGCACCACTAGACACATTTGGTCCGTTTTTAACCACAGATATAAGATGAGAAGAGAAACTACATCAACCACCAAATTTTCTCGAAGGGATCAGAGAACAGAGATCTGTTGTTTTTTAAACAATTTATGCAAACAGCAGTAGACAATTAACAGTGTATCTTTAAAGCAAGATAATTAGAGACACCAGTGTGCATACAAGAAAGAGAATCAACTGCACACAAAGAGAAGGGGTGCATTCAGACAGCCCAGTGCCTCAGCCTGACTTAAGTCAATTATCTGACCCAGAGCAGTCCAACTTCAAATGCGACTAAAGAGGAGCAGATGAGTTTCCTACTCAACTGAAAGATACTGGTCCTGAATGATGATGACACCAATAAAAACAGAAAAGGAGACGCCCAAGGAGAGAGCCACAAAGCGCCGGAAGTTGACAGGGGCGGATTCCCCCACAGGATTTTAGGGCTGCCATATTTCAGTTACTTTAAGAATTGTATCAGTGGCTGGAGAGATGGCTCAGGTGGTTAAGAGCACTGACTGTTCTTCCAGAGGTCCTGAGTTCAAATCCCAGCAACCACATGAGGGCTCACAACCATCTCTAATGGGATCCGATGCCCTCTTCTGGTATGTCTGAAGACAGCTACAGTGTACTTATATACATAAAATAAATAAATAAATCTTTGAAAAAATGTATCATAAACATTGTTATGTATATAGCATACATATATATATATGTGTGTGTGTGTGTGTGTGTGTGTGTGTGTTTATTTTCCCATAGCTTAAAGAGTTATTGTTTAACATGATGTTACTAATACAAAAACTATTAAATGAAATCTTTATCTATTAACAATAATCACCTTAATGACATGGAGAACATTTAAAATAGAATGAAAACAGCATATATCATATTTTAAACAGTAATGAATAGAGGACTAATGATTAAATAAATACATGAGAAATGCTAGAATACTAATCCATTCTGCCCACCAAATAACTTTCACATTAACCCTGCTAAAACTCCAAACTTCACAGGACGATGTGCATGCGCCATGCAAAGCTCCAGGAGCGTCAGGCTTGCTCCAGACGTCCTACTTAACAGACTTCCCTTTTGCCACGGCTAGTTTATGGGAACCGCAAAACTGAGCAAATGTCTCCCCCTAGTGGAATTAATCTTTAATAGAAAGAGCAATGCAGATTTAAGGTTTGCTTTCAAAACTAATTTGAGTATAAATCACCTTAAGTATTCTTCTAAAATGAGTTTGTAGATAGAAATCTATTCATCAAGACAGGAAGATTTCTCCAAGACATTATAAATTTCTTGTGATCTTGTGATAAATTACATACTGAGGACCTTTTTTTTTTTTGTATTTACTTTTCTCTCTAAATTTTTCATGACTTTGTGTCTTAACCTAGTCACACAAATGCATTTGGTTAGTTCTGAAATTGGCAATACTTTTATATATTTGTGTGTGATATGTATATGTATGTATATGTATGTATATGTATATATATATATATATATATATATATATTACATTTGTAAAAGCTCTTGGAATCAAATAAAAGATAACCACAGTTGCCTCATGTAGCAAGATTCTAGAATCTCTGAACATGCCAGTAAAAGGCAGATCTATTCAACCAAATGAATAGATCTACCCTCCAATTCCATTAATGACTAAGGTTAAGACTTAACAGTTTTCCTGTTATCACTACCTAAAAGAATATCATCCAACAATAAAATGGATATACAAAAAAAAAGTTAAAAAAAGACCAAAAAATCAGAATGACAATTCAAATGTAATTTTAAATTATATATCATTTCTCTTTTCTCTGGCTCAGGATTCAGAAATGTACTATCTAGATCATGAGGTAAGTGATGTCGCTACAAACTTCACAATGTAACAGCTACTGCTAGATTCTTTATGGCTTCCTTCCTTACAAATGTAAAATGGTTGCTGAAGAAAACTTCAAGACATTGAACTAAGACATCTCCCAAGTGGTAAATCCCAGATGACCTTGCCACCCAGAGACGATCACTGACACGCAGGAGCATGGATTTCCAATCACTGTTCTTGGTTTCCATGTATATGACCATCCTAGGTTTCCGTGAACAAAATTAGAATTGTCTTGAGCAAAGCTTCTCGTGCCCAGTTCTTTAAATTTAATACCATATCTTGGATGTCTTTCCATGAGAAATACAATAAAAATTAGCAATTGCATATACTGTATAACTCTATGAGTGCAGGTGCTATACATAGTTTACTGTCTTCAGTTTGCTGCCATCCATGAAGGGTACCAATGACTATGGTGTGGGTTCCCCTTGCTTCTTTCCTGGTCAGCACTTTAAAAGCACCACTCTATTACGTGGTTGCGTGCTCTGACTCTGAAATGGTCCAGTCACCACTCTACCACGTGGTTGCGTGCTCTGACTCTGAAATGGTCCAGTCACTACTTTACCACGTGGTTGTGTGCTCTGGCTCTGAAATGGTCCAGTCACCACTCTATTACGTGGTTGCGTGCTCTGACTCTGAAATGGTCCAGTCACCACTCTACCACGTGGTTGTGTGCTCTGGCTCTGAAATGGTCCAGTCACCACTCTACCACGTGGTTGCATGCTCTGGCTCTGAAATGGTCCAGTCACTACTGTCTTTGTTTGAATCTGTGCTCTATCACGTCGTCTTGGCTGCACTTGAGACTTGTCTTCATCACTTGCTAGTGATTTCATGAAGCTATTCCTTGCTGTGCGTTTCTTTTGTGTTTATTAAGTTTGGAATTTGTTGAAGTTCTTAATGTTTTACATTAATAATTTTCATTAAATGATTATCTTGAGCTAGAGAGGTGGATCAGCAGCTAAGAGCACAGGACCTCTTTCTGAGGTCCTGGGTTCAATTCTTAGCAACATGGTGACTCACAACCAACTACCATGGGATCTGATGCCCTCTTCTGGCATACAGGTGTACATGCAGATAGATTGCTCATATACAAAAATAAACATTTTTTTTTTTAAAAAAAACTATCATCTTTTCAAATATTTCCCCTTCAGCTCTTGTTGACTCTGCTGTCACACACATGAGGGTGTTTGACAATGCTTACTCCAGGAGTTCTGGACTCTATCATTTCTGTTTATAATCTCTTCTGTTGAGATCACACTATTTATTGCTAGTGAATGAATTGGTTTTAGCTCAACTCTTATTTGCTTGTTAAACTTGTTTTTGTTCTAATAAAATTTCAGCCAATTTTATTGCATTATAACCACAATCCCATTCTGGCTCCTTCTGAATATTCAGGGCATTTTCTTTACACTGAAGCCTTGCATTGTATTGGCTAGGCTACCAATAGCAGCTACAGTCATTGGGTGTCTAACTTGAATGTTAATTAAACTCTGAGAATTAAATATTCTATATGTATTTAAAATAGTCTATCAAATTATTAAGGAGGGTTTAGAATTTCTTCAATGCTTTTTCTGTAGCTACAGGAATCATCATTTTGTTTTGTTTTGTTTTGTTCTTTTAGCATGTTAATGCTTTCATTTGGTTAATTTATTCTTTAATTCTTCAGTTTCATATCATGTATACACTGGTTATAACCATCTTTCACTACCCCTCTTTCCTTCTGCTGGACACCCCACAATATGTCCCCCTCCTACCCACATACCCTTTCCTGCCAAGTCAGTATTGCAGCATTGGGTTTTCACTGCAGGAAATACCACTGATGACTCCCCCCATCCCCCCATTCCCTAAACAGTACCTTCTAGAACTACCAAAGGTAGCCAACAGGAAGGAAGTTTTCAGGTAAGATCCAGCTGGCATTTCTCTACCTTCTGCAATTGTAGGTAGGTAGTGCCTTTAGAAAGAACAGAATCTAGCCATCTAGCTATCACTGTTGGGGGAGCCACAGCTTTTCTGACCAGTGACTTTCAAAGAGTATTGTGATCACACTGCAGCTGCACTTACCTGAGACTCAGAAACCCTACAGCTGCTGCCCTTGGCTGGTACACTGAGTTGTCAACAGACAACAGCAACCAAAGACCAGAGGCACCCCCACCCTGCAATGACCACTCGAGGTATCTATCTATACCAAGAAATACTTCAAACTCCACAACTACGGATGAGTAAATCCCAGAGCAAAATCGTAAACTGAGCATGCCTCCTCCAGAAGTCAGAACCCTGTTGTGATAGGCCCTGAGAAAAGCAACTTAGCAGAAGCACAAACCAAGAACTTCAAAACAGTAATTATGAGATGTTCAGAGTCCTTAAGAAGAATGTGAGTGAATGGCCCTAATGAAGACCATGAAAACACAGTTACATGAAATAATAGAAACAATTCAAGAAATTAAAAGTAGAATTTAGCAGAGAACTAGAATCACTAAAAAGAAAACTCAAGCTGAAAGAAAAAAACTGGAAATGAAAAAACTCAGGCTATGAAATGAAATCTCAGCAGTAGTCTCACTAACTGAAGACAAGTCATGGAAGAAAGAATTCCAAGTCGAGATCACATGGTCTAGAAGAAACAGGTATCTCAGGGAAAGAAAATGTTGAATCTCAAATTTCCCAGCACAAAACATCCAGGATATCTGTGACACTGTGAAAATATTAAACCTATAAATGATAGGTATAAGAAAAAAATCAATGCTATAAAAATTTAAACTTAATCATAAGAAAAATATTCCCCAATGTAAACAAAGAGACACCTATCAAAGTAAAAAGCATACAGAACACAAAACACGGGGGGTCGGGACCAGAAAAGACACTTGTCATGGCACATAATAATCAAAAGGCTGAATGTAGAGAACAAAGAAAGAATATTCAAAGCTTCAGGAGTAATAAACCAAGTCACATATACAGGCAGGCCCATTAGGACAGCAACTTATCTTATATATAATTTCATTTAGGATTTTTCATGCACTATGTTTCATACAGCCAAGTTTATTTGATGGTTTCCCTATTGTGAGGGAACCAACTTTTCATTCTTTTTTTCTTGTCCCCTCCCAATACAAACAGTGTGTTAATAGAATGCTTTTATTATCTTGATTATATTCTTTGCTCCACATTCCTCTCAGGTCCTCCCCATGTCCATCATTCCTTCCCCAAATTCATGCTTGTTCTGGCTTTCTCTCTCTCTCTCTCTCTCTCTCTCTCTCTCTCTCTCTCTCTCTCTCTCTCTCTCTCTCTCTCTCTCTCTCTCTCTCTCTCTCTCTCTCTCTCTTTCTCTCTCTCTCTCAACAAAGAGAGAAAGAAAAACAGACAAACTAAGAAAAAAATGAAGAAGATAAAAATAATGTACCAGGGCCAGCCAGTTTGAGGTTGAACAATTATCTAAGAGGTAGTGAGGATGATTATAGGAAAAATAGGAGAAAGATGCAAGAGACAGACACGGGAGGACTGCAGGCCAATACCACGCCAGCACCGAGTGTATTTCTCAAAGCCTTTTTATACTACAGTACTGTGGGAAGCAAAGCCACAAGCTAACAGAAACAGTTTGCTGAAATATACACAAGACATCTGTTTCCATCCAAAAGCCTCTCGCCTCAAGTGAACCTCTTCTTATTGTTCCATCTGTTAGCAGGCCAGGAAATCTACCTAGCAGGCAGACTCCCACCCCGACCCCCACCCCCACTCCCATCCCATCAACCTCCCCCCCCCTCCACTGTTTCAGAGAAACACCAAATGCTCCTGACAAAATAACAATGACAAAAAAGAAAAACAAAACAAGCATGGAGTTCATTTTGGGTTGGCCAAACACCTGCCCTGGAGTGTGGTTTATATAAAGTACCTGATGGCGCTTCATTAGAGAAAACGGATTTTCCCTTTTCCAGCAGGTATCAACTACAAATAATCTCTTGAGTAGAACTGGAACTCTGTGACCACTTCCCCTTTTCAAGTGCTGGGGTTTTGCCTGGTTCGAACCTGCTCAGGTCTTACGCATGCCGTCACGGTCTACGTGAGTTCACACATGTACTAGTTCATTGAATCTGGAAGGTGCTGCTGCTTTGGAGTCAACCACTGTCTCTGGCTCTTGGAATACTTCCTTCTCCTCTTCCACACAGACCCTTAAGCCTTGAGAGAAGCCGGATTACACCATCCCATCTAGGGCTGAGAGCTCCAAAGTCTTTCACTGTGTGCACACTGTCCAACGGTGTGTCTCCGTGTTAATTACGATCAACTGCATGGAGACGCTTCACTGGGGATGGCTGATGCTCTGCTCTATTGGCATCGTGATGTGCCATTTGGAATACATCTATGATGTGTCCTTCAGCAGCTAACTTTCCAAGGGGAGACTCTGAAAGACGTAAAGGCCTGAACGAATGTTCAGAGACTGCAAGCTCAAAGAGACCACAGATGCCAGCACAGACGATGGTATCCAGCAAACTAATAGTAGCAATCAATGGGGAAAGAAAACCAATTCAATATATAGATTAATTGAAGCAATTTCCACCAACCAGTTATTCATAAGGCACTCCATAGAAGAAAAAAAAGCAGGATCCGTCTTCTGTTACACCCAAGAAACATCTCACCATCAAGGACAGATATCATCCTGTCCTTAGGCTAAAGAGGATAAAAAATATATATATATATATATATATATATATATATATATATATTACGAGGAGGAAATAGAACCAAGAAGCAGGTGTATTGATTTAAACATTTGGAAAAACAGACTTCAATTCGAAACTAATCAGAAGACATAGGGAAGGGACACTGTACACGCTTTAAAGGAGAGTAGAAGAGGCTATTGCAGTTCAGTGCACCAGACATGGGCACCAGAGTCCTCAAAAGACACAGTTCTGTAGATAAAATCACCACTGAACCTCACACAGACATAGTGGGTGTCTTAAGGACCCTGTCTCACCAATATACATGTCATCCAGACAAAACCTAAACTGAGACATGTTGGAGTTACATGAGTCAGATGATCTAGCAGACATCTACAGAGCATCCCACCCAGACACTAAAGAATAGACTGTCTTCCCAGCAGCCCATGGAACTGTTCCCAAAATCACCACAGATTAGGACACAAAGAAAAACTCCAAAGAGATAAACATGCTAATGTTCACGAGAAGCGAGAGATTGTTATGTTATTAGTAGATTAAATTAGAGACAAAAGTCCCATCAGAACAGAGAATGGTGAGCCACCATGTGGTTGCTGGGGATTGAACTCAGGACCTCTGGAAGAACAAGCAGCCAATGCTATTAACCGCTGCACCATCTCTCCAGCCCCAGAACAGAGAATGGTAACACTGGTGAGGGAATGCTTTGTGCTCTTGTATTTGGAATTACAAGAGAGAGATCAAAGAGAGAGCTGAAGTGTCCCCCTACATCCTATGTGGCAAACACAAATTAAATCTGGACATCAGCAACAACAGAAACAACAGTAAATTTACAAAGTTGTGGAAGCTAAGCAACTCACTATTGAATGAAAACTGGGCCAACACAGAAAGCAAGAAGGAAATTTAAAACTCTTTAGAGTTTGATGACAATGAAAACGCAACAGGTCTATATCTATGAGATACAATGAAGGCAATTCTAGGAGGCCTGCACAAAAACCATGGAGAAAACCATGTTGATATCAACACACTCGAGAGCTCTAGATCTGCAGCTCTCAGTCTGTGAGTCACAACCTTCTCGGGGCTCAAACAGGTCTTCACAGGGTTCGCCTGTGAAGACCACCAGAAAGCACAGGCATTACAGTAGAAATATTTACATCACGATTCATAACAATAGCAAAGTGAAAGTTATGAAGTAACATTGGTGATAATTCTATGGTTGGGGGTCAGCACCCCATGAGGAACTGTGTTAGAGGTTCACAGCGCTGGGAAAGGTGGAGAACCACTGCACTAGAAGAACAGGAAATGTTATCCAAAGAAAGATTAGACAGGAAGACATAATAAGACTTAAGGATGAAATCAAGGAAATAGAAACAACAACAAAAGTTACAAAGAATCAATGAAATGAAGAAAATCAACAAGATTAACAATTCTTTAGGCACACAAACACACATAAACACACATATTTGCTTTAGTATCATTATTCAACCTCATCTTATTTTTTTTATGAAAGCTAAAAGAAAAAGAAATCTAAGTAATTCCAAATACAAGAGCACAAAGCATTCCCTCACCAGTGTTACCATTCTCTGTTCTGGGGCTGGAGAGATGGTGCAGCGGTTAATAGCATTGGCTGCTTGCTCTTCCAGAGGTCCTGAGTTCAATCCCCAGCAACCACATGGTGGCTCACCATTCTCTGTTCTGATGGGACTTTTGCCTCTAATTTAATCTACTAATAACATAACAATCTCTTGCTTCTCGTGAACATTAGCATGTTTAGTTTCTTACCTGAAAAATAATCTGTCTTTAAAAAAATATTAAAATCTGTCCTAATACTATTAGCCTTAAGTTTGGCAATGTCCCACATGGACTACAAAGATGACTCTATCTATTGAGAGATTCATTACCCACATTTCATCTTGTGTGGGATTCTTTTTTAATGTTCAAAAGCTTGTTTGAAAACACAGACAAGCAGTATTATTATTTTTTTCCTTCATTTCAGTGGCTTTGTTTCAGATGCAAGGATTTAAAGTAACAACCTGTGGATTTAAAATACAGCTGGAGAGATTAATGGGAAAGGTGCTTGTTGCCAAACTTGAGTTCACTCCCTGGACCCACAGAATACAAGGTCAGAACTGATTCCCGCTGACTTCTTATGCACGTGTGTATACACAAATGGAACTTAAAGTTACTCATTTAATAAACGTAAAAGCTTGGTTCTTTGGTGATATTGTTGCTGCTGTTGTTAAAAATCATGTTTTGTTAAAAACCACTTAAAACTATTCTAGGCCAGGCGTGGTGGCGCACGCCTGTAATCCCAGCACTTGGGAGGCAGAGGCAGGCAGATTTCTGAGTTCGAGGCCAGCCTGGTCTACAGAGTGAGTTCCAGGACAGCCAGGGCTACACAGAGAAACCCTGTCTCGAAAAACAAACAAAACAAAAAACAAACAAAAAAAAAACCCTATTCTAACATAATTAAAAAAAAACAAACAAGTTTTCTTCATCTAAGATTATTTTCATACAGCGGCACCTATTAAAAAAGGAGGGGTGTCTATATGCTAAACTGCCATGTGCACAGGAGAAATGACGGAAGTTAGCTGGATTCAAATCTTTCCCAGACTCCTCTACAGTCAATTACCCCAGAATGGTGCTTGTTCTGTTTGCCCTCCATAGGAAGATGGCCTCTTGCCCTCCTGGGAAAGCCTGGGCCCAGGCTGTGAGGTTTGCAGTTGGGAGTTTAGGGCTCGGGCTGGCAGACCCCTCCCACTGCGTTCTCCCGAGCATCCGGGTCGTCACGCTGCCCTTCCCTCAGGTTTCGCGCCTCCCGCGTTATTACCATTTTACTGCAACCAAGTCGACAGCCGCCTGTGTGCTGCACACCAGTGCTCTCAGAGGGCTGGGGACTCCTGCAGCCTGCGGAGGAAGCTTCTGGAAGCCAGAGGCCTGCTGCGCGCGCCCTCACCGCCAGGGGGCGACCAAGCCCTGCCGCGGCCAGCAAGGCGGACCCGCGCTTACCTCCAGGTAGTACAGGTCGACCGTGGTGATCTGCGAGTCCAGGAAGTCTTCATAGGTGTTGAACTGTGTGACAATGTTGTCCACGGCCGTCAGCCCCTCGTCCTGATCCATCGCGGCTACACCAACGCGTCCCTGGTAACCGGTGTGGGCGGGGCCGGACGCGCGCCGGTTGCGGGGGCGGAGCAGAGGGCGCTGCGATGACCCCGCCCCAGCCGGATCCCTGGGCGGCTTCTAACCCCTGGGAGCGGTCAGCCTTGCAGTGCAAATCCAAACTTTTTGGGGGTAAAAGTCTTAACACAGTCTGAATGTGCCTGCTTAGTGTTGTTTTTTTTGTTTGTTTGTTTGTTTGTTTGTTTGTTTGTTTCAATTAGTGTTCTAATTTTGCAATTATAATCCCAAAAGAAGAATATCCCAGAAATCTAGGAGAAATGGTCTTGCTGGGTACTTTAAAATAACAGGTGATTTGGGTCAGTTGCATAAATTACAACTTAAAGGCCAAGTTATGGTTACGTTTGAGTGTCAGCAACAATTTATAAACTTCCCAAACGAAGCAGCCTTAATGATCTCCTTTGCCTTCTGCTTTTCAGTTCCTTTACTTTTTGTTATTTAAAATTCGGTAAGTTGAAAATTACTTGAAAAATTCTTTTCTTTCTTTCTTTCTTTCTTTTTTTTTTTTTTTTTTTTTTGTTGTTGTTGTTGTTGTTTTTCGAGACAGGGTTTCTCTGTGTAGCCCTGACTGTCCTGGAACTCACTCAGTCTGAGACCAGGCTGGCCTCAAACTCAGAAATCTGCCTGCCTCTGCCTCCAAGTGCTGGGATTACAGGCGTGCGCCACCACCGTTCTTTAAACGTCCTTCTTAAAAAATGGGGGTAATCCTAATCATGGAATGATATAGCCCATGGGAAGACTGAGATTGCTGTATGTTTCTATTTACTCATTTCCTTAAAATCCTGTAGTATAAAATTGACCCTGAAACATTCCTTGTTACAGCTTACGTGTACGACCGTGTCTATACTGGAAGCACAGATGCTTGCTGTTATGCCAAGGGAACTTACAATCATCCCAGCATTTGTAGAAATCAAATCAGATTCTGCACTGAATCCTTTCCATGTGTTGGTGGGGGGTGGGGGATCTAGATAACTATGTAAAGCCAGGACTATTTAAGACCCCAAATGGCACAGTAAGTTATATCTTTATTAAAAAAAAAAAATAAACAGGCTACCAACAATTTATATTGTATAATTATCTAGAAAGCTATAGAAATTAAACTCCAAGGGGGGGGACCAATGGGACTTGAAACATTATCAGAAGTAGAGAAGAGAGGTCTCTGTACTGTCAGGTCCAAAAGAAACTCAGGACAAATGCCTTTTGTGTCTTTTACCATTTGGAAGGGCATGCTTGCCTCTAGGCTATTGGCAATTCTGTGTACCTGTTAGAGTCCAAGCTGACATCCAGGCTCCTCTTAGCTCCTCTCATGCCGCCCCCTACCCTGAACCTCTCCCACCCCTGAACTTTCCTTCCCACAGCTTCTCATTCCTCTAGAACCCTGACATTTCAGCCATGTGCTCTCTTGCCCCACCGGCCACGCCCTCTCTGTCCCAGATGCATCATTCTGGGTGTGGTGAGCACAACAGAAAGCTTAGAAAAGTCTCTGCCGCTGGGGTCCACACAATATGAAAATTGCTTTCCTGCGGTAATTAATTTAAATTTACCACATACCAGCCCTGTTCTAGATACCAAACAATCATCATTTTGTTTAATCACAACAACGAACTCACTAGAAAACCAGCATCGGTGTTACCCTCCATATGGAGACAGGGTGAGTTTAAATGACTTGACCAAACTGTCAGGCGCAAAAACAAACAACATAAAAATAACTATTGTCCTTTTCTCTCCCAGGGGGAGTGGGGACATAAAGAGAGGTTGTAAAGAGCTGTGTCAAATCAAATACAAAAGCTTGTTTATTAGAAAGAAAAACAAACATGTGATAAGGAACACGGATTGAAACGAAGCCTAGAAGCCACAGAAGCATCTTCCAAACTGTGGAGGCAAGAAACATGAGTTCTGTATGGATAGAGGGAGAGGTGGCCAGTAGGGCGTGGCACGGGAAAGACTATTGAAAGGAGGAAGCTGAGTAGACAGAGACTGAAGCTGATGGAAACTGAAAGCTGCAGAAAAAGAAGTTTCAAAAGAGACTAGCCACGCCCCTGAACAGGAGAAGCCTCGATGACCTGACCACACTTCAGGAATGGAACTCACACTTCTGCTCATTGCTCATCAGGGGAGCACTGGGCCGCCGCGCTCATGTGTATTACGGTTGTTTCTGACATCCTCCCACACGGAGATTTTATCGTCCTCTTGAAATAATTAAACAGCTAGGGAATGTTTGAATTCATGACACTGCGGCACTCTGATATCAAGGACTATTTTTACCTTCATTGTTCTAGCATGATCCATTAGCAGTTGTACATTTTTTTAAGGATGCATCATTAAACTGACCACGCGGCCAGAAACTCTCTGGTGAAATGATCCTGAAAGCATAGAAATTTAAACAATTTAAAGATATTTCCAATCAATGACTCTACTACTGTCCAAACACTTTTAACAGAGCAGTGTTTTTGTTAGTAGTGAAAGAAATTTATAAATTTAGCCCATGCTGCACAGAAGGGTTAAAATTACAGTAAGCCCAACAACAGTCTTGTATATTTTCACTTTGGGTTCAGAAGCTCGTTAGACCTGAGCCTGAGAAACGCTGTGAAGGAATGGTAGCCATGAAATGCGTAAGATTAAGCAAGTCTCTTTTCTATGGTGAGGGCTTTGTTATGACGAAGAAATACTTTATTTTGGAAACCATAAATTCCTTCTTCAAGTCTGGGACTTTTAAACACTGAATCCAGAAATTTAGCACCAATCCCAGAAATTCTATTCTTTGCCAAAAGATGGAGATTATATATATATATATATATATATATATATATATATATATACACACACACACACACATATATATATAGTCACAACAAACTGCAAGATGTAAGAGAGAAGAGACATATGGAAGAGTAAGGAAATACATACCCTGTTTAGCTTAGTTACTGAGTAAAGAAAGCCATACTATAAAGTAAAGGTCATACAAAAAACCAGACCCTAGCATTTCTTTGAAACAAATGGGCTTTCTTCCATTCTACTAGAACAAGATGAAGTCATTTCAAACTACACTCTACCTTTTTCTATTCCCAAATAATTAGTAATATTCTATGCTAGCTGGGAAAGTGAGTAGAGAATATAATTTTGTACGTGAACATGATAGGAAAGGGGTGCTGTGCTAATTATGTTAATAAATGCTAAACACTCTTGAGTAAGAACTTGAGGTCCCATTAGGAGGGACTTAATACATTACCATATTGTAGGAAAGAAAAACATATGCTCTCTCTAATAAGATAAGCGATTTGTATCTGATGTTACCCAACTGCTTATTAAGTGTCTGTGATTGCAGGTGAGGGCTGTTGCTTAATCATGAGCCAGGGAGAAATGTGTGTGTGTGTGTGTGTGTGTGTGTGTGTGTGTGTGTGTTCCCATGTGTGCTTTGAAATAATGATGACACTGAATGCGGCTAAGTTATTTCTTAGGATGAGGTCACCTGGCTTCCACAGTCTCATTGCTCAGTATGTTGAATTTCACGTCCCCCTGCTTGTCAGTGACAGAGACACAGTTGTTTATATGTCGTAATTCATGAATTTTCCATTCTTCAAAAGCTACCGGTGTGATAGAGTTCAGAAGAAAGACAATATAAGATAGATTGGTTTGAGATTGACCAATATCAGCAGCTGATAAAAAAGAAAACTCCAGTACACTACGTGATAAGCCTCCCACTGTTAGGGCCCCCTGGTTGCCTGTGGTTCTTTAACTAGGGATGGAGTCTGTTAATCTTTCTCTCTTCCGTTAGCATTGTGGACTGATGTTGTCTCTGTTCAGGGCTTGTTTAGGCAGCCACATTTTTTAGGCATTCTGGGTGAAGCTTCCCTGTTACTTCTAGAAGACACAATCTCACAGGGGATTTCCTGGGGCTCCGGCTGTTGGAATCTTCCTGCCACCTCTTGCAGATGTTCCTAGCAGCCCTAGGTACAGGAGATGTGCTGTAGATGTATTCATGGGAACTAGGTACTCATGCGATCTTTCTGCATTTGGACCAGTTCTGGATTCCTCTAAGGGTCTCCTTCAAAGAGAAGTTCCTTTGGTGAGAGTCAGGAGCTACACCCATCAGTATAATGAAAAGTATTTAGAATGCAGGTGGGAATGGTTCTGGTTTTATAAAGTGGCACTTGTAAATTCTCTTCCCTAGTTAGGTAGCTAGCTTTCCCAGTACCAAACATGATTTCCCTCCTGAACTGCCTGGTTTTGTGTGTCAACTTGACACAAGCTGGAGTTACCACAGAGAAAGAAGCCTCCCTTGAGGAAATGCCTCCATGAGATCCAGCTGTAAGGTATTTTCTCACTTAGTGATCAAGGTGGGAGGGCCCATTGTGGGTGGTGCCATCTCTGGGCTGGTATTCTTGGGTTCTATAAGAAAGCAGGCTGAGCAAGCCAGGGGAAGCAAGCCAGTAAGTTACATCCCTCCACGGCCTCTGCATCAGCTCCTGCTTCCTGACCTGCTTGAGTTCCAGTCCTGACTTCCTTTAGTGATGAACAGCAATGTGGAAGTGTAAGCTGAATAAACCCTTTCCTCCCCAACTTGCTTCTTGGTCATGATGTTTGTGCAGGAATAGAAACCCTGACTGAGACACCTCCTTTTGAACAGGACATAAGTCCAATTAGACAACTATTGATTACAACAAGGTAACTATTACAACTTTAGGAGTACCTTGCCATGCTGTTCTTTGTTGTGGTTCACGGGTATCTCATATGGGTAGAGCTGTGGGTTGCTGCCCTCCCTTGGCAGCTTGTATAGCACCACTCAGAACTATGAAAGTTTGTCTTTTGGCTAGAGAGACACTCCACAGTTCAGAGTACTGGAATCTGTTCCAGGAGACTCAGGTTTGATTCTCAGCATCTCCATGTTAAGTTCACAACTGCCAGTAAACTCCAGTTCCGGGGGGTCTGATACCTTCTTCTGGCCTCTGTGGTCACCAGATATGCAAGTTGCACAGAGCTACATGCAGACAAAATACCCATACATGTAAAAAAAGGAATGAAATAAAAATAAAGAGAGCTCCCATGGAGGAAGCTTCTGGTCAGATCCAGCTCAGATCCTCTGAGTCCTGAATAGTGTCTTCAGGAATGGGGACTTCTACATCCATCTAATGTACATCCAAAAAATACAAATTCAATCCCATGATTCTCTTTTTAAGACTTGCACTGGTTCTCTGTGATGGTCTGTGACTATTTTATGCTCATTGGCTTGCCCAATCTCTTGCATTTGACCTTCTCTTGGCGTTCAGCATGTCCTTTGTTTCAACGGCCAACCACACTGGAAAGCTTTGGGTTTTCAAAAGAACCACTGTATTCCTGGATGGTGGACCTCAAGCATACTGTCCCCTCTGCCTAGAACATTCTTTCACGGTATGTCCTTTTCCCATTATACATCCAAATAGGTAGAGAAAGAAGAGACATAGAAGTTAGCATTTTTGTAAGCACGCGCTGTTTCCCTGCATGCATACCATGTATTAGGAAGAGTTTGCTTGTAAATAAGGCATGTGCTGCATTTCCTGGATAGAACCCACACACGCCAAGGCAAAGGCTGTGCCACCAACCCTCCTTACTGTGTTCGTGCAGGCGGCAGTCCCCAAAACAGGCTCATTCCTCAAAATGATTGGCTAAGTGAAATTATTTTCTTTTATCTTCTGCGTCCTTATTTTAGAAACTGCTAGGTAAGGGTCATTACTTGGAGTGTAAAGAGAACAGCTCAGGATTAGCACCCAAGTTCTAGAAAGCCCATAGCTATGCCAGTGCGAATTGAAGTGATGGGCAAATTTAGAAAGGTGAAACTTGGTTACAGCTGGAGGGAGTCAAGGAGACCATAGTAAATGAGGACCTGTGACACTGAGCAAATGGGCAAGCAAAGGAATTGTGCACTAAAACTGCAAGGACAGATGACAGATGATGTCCAGGGAAGAGGGGGTGTGTCCGTTTGATGACCGTGCAGGACTAGTACAAAGGAGAAAAACAGGACTGCAGATCGGAGCGCAGACCACTGCCCACTCAGCAGCTCGGAAAGCAGACCTCGCCGAGCCCTGTCCACGTGTCAGCTCACTGTATGCTCCAAGCAAGAAAAATCCAAAGGAGGTACGTACGAGGAACTGATCATCATGGCTGGACGTAGCAAAGTTTTCTGACAGCAGTGGGTAGCTGCAGGGAAGGCAGAAAGACATCTTAGGTCAGAAGACAGGATGGAGGGGATTCTGAACTTGAGGGTAGCCGCAGGGAGATGGAGTCAAAGACTCTTTGGGAAGGAACTGTGCAGACACAAGACTGATTTCAAGTTCCCTATGAGTTTTACCCTTAAGCAAGAATCTGTTTTTCCTTCAGATCAAACTTTTGCCTGCTCAAAACAAGACACACGGTGATCCAGTTGTCTTTGAATAAGAAGTCTCGAGTACTTAACTCACTAATGAGGCACGGACTTGACATGTGTAAGAAAGAAAGCACAGATGAAGTTTCAGGAAAAGATACAAAGTGACATCGTTCAAACCCCAGAGACAAGGAGGAAACAGGCTGCCTCTCTGAGGAATATATTTAGCCCTTCTAAAAGACACAGAGGCCTCTATGGGAGTTCTAAGAGGAGAGGTTTGGTCTAGTTTAAAACCAGCATCTTCAGTTTGGCCTCTGAGTACATGGTCAGAGGTCACCGGGACCTTAAGCTCTTCTACAGCCATGGTGATAAGATAAACTCAGCACAACTAAGCCAAAGCAGAAAGGAAAAGCAGAAATATTAAGATCACTAGACCCCTTTGATGCAGCATTAAAGGGGTGACGATTCTATTAATGGCTGATTTGCCCTTTTGGACCCAGCGCTACAGTTCTAGGCTATCACCCATTCTGTCTCCAGGACAGAAGCCTTCTCTCTGACTATCTCTAATCCACTCAGACAGACTTACTTCAACAATCATGTACGGTAATCCAAGAGTTAAGCCTGAATGGGGCTAGACTCTCATTATGTAAGAAAAATGATGTCTGAGCCTCCCCTCCAGGGCATCCTATTTAGACCTGGACGAAGGGGAGCTTACGCCAATAGCTGATTGAAAGAGGGAAAAGAACAAGATAAGGTAAGTAGGTGTAGAGGGGGAAAACTTGTAAATGCCTGAGATGAAAATCTACAAGAGTCGTGATTGTGTATATAATATAAAAGTTGGTCCTATCTGTAGAGGAGAGGCTTAATCCAAAATCCAAAGGTGTTTCGTTTACAGAAGTCAGTCACTGGGTAAGAACACAGCTGTTTTTCCAGAGGACCTGAGTTTGGTTCTTAGCACCCATGTCAAGAGGCTCACAACCGTAACTCCAGTTCCAGGAGATCCTTCCAGCCTCCACAGGCAATTGTATTCACAGGAACATATTCACACACACACACACACACACACACACACACACGAGCTAACTTTTTTATAAATAAAATATAAGAAATCAATAGGAATTAAATTTTTAACTTGGAAAAAAGTAAGTTAAGATACTAACTAGGTGGCCTCTAAGGTCATATCTAAGGTGAGAATCATGCAACAGTATTTTAATATGTTTTCATTAAGTTCTGGGTTTGGCCTAAATGAAGTAGCCAAGGAAACAGAGACAATGCAGCTGTTTTGCTAGCACATGCTTTGACTGGGATTAAAAAACTAAGTTTTACTAAGGACCCCATCTCAGGAATTTGAATCTTAATATGTTTAGCAGCCCTACAATCCTGTCTTAGTGTGTTTACTCTCTTTCTTAAAAAGCATAATTCCTAATTCCCGTGCTCACTGCTATTTAAAGTCGCCGCCTCCCCTTCCTGCCCCACCCTGCAGGGCCACCTGTCACGCATGCGCATCTTTGCGTACACGTGTTCCCAAGTGATAATCTCACCCGTGCTTAATTCAGGCACTCTGGTGATCCTCTGGCCGATCGATCGTTTCGCCGGTCCGCACCTGTGGCGATGATGCACTTTGCCCTTTCTATAGTCACGCGGCGTGCTCCGACGGGATGCTGCCCATGCGGGTCCACACTCTTCGCGACATAGACATCCTAGCTCCGCTATTCACGGGATTCCTCCTGCAGCCACACACATTCTCCGGCATTGGTCGTCTCTCCCAATCCACAGGTCAGTCCTGATAATAATATCCAGACACACGGTGTGGATCTCTCATCTTATAATGATGCAAATGACCCTGGCCTCTTATTTTCGGTTACTGTTACTTTTCTTCTTCTTTCCAAAAATAACCTCCTGAGAAGAGGAGAAGGTAGAGAGAGGCCTCTCTCACCTCTCCCAAGTTCTCTGAAGTCAAACGGGGTCCTGACTAACACTGGTCTTTTCCAAGTCACCGATCACTTCTCTGCAGTCTGATCTGGGATGTGGATCTGCTTTCAATGTGCCTGACCTTTTGGGGGTGCTAAGCAGCTCATTGGTCTCTTCATCTTGAAATGCTTTCTTTGTTTGGTTGGCTTTGTTTGCTTGTTTGTTTGTTTTTCGAGACCGAGTTTCTCTGTGTGGCCCTGGCTGTCCTGAAACTCACTTTTTTGACCAGGCTGGCCTGGAACTCAGAAATCTGCCTGTCTCTGCCTCCCAAGTGCTGGGATAAAAGGCATGTGCCACCACTGGCCGGCATTGAAATGCTTTCCTTTTTTTTTTTTTTTTTTTTTTCCAGTGCATCCTCTCTTTTTTTTTTTTTTTTCTATACTCTTTGTTTACATTCCAAATGATTTTCCCTTTCCTGGTGACCCCCCTCCCCAATAAGTACCATAAGCCCTCTTTCCTCCACCCAGTCTCCAATCAACCCCGACATTGTTGCACCAAACCTTTCAGGACCAGGGCACTCTCCTTCCTTCTTCTTGGGAATCATTTGATATGTGAATAGTGTCTTGGGTATTCAGAGCTTCTGGGCTAATATCTACTTATCAGTGACTGCATTCCATGTGTGTTCTTTTGTAAATGAGTTACCTCACTCAGGATGATATTTTCTAGTTCCATCCATTTGGCCAAGAATTTCATGAATTCATTGTTTTTAATTGCTGAGTAGTATTCCATTGTGTATATATACCACATTTTCTGTATCCATTCCTCCGTTGAGGGACATCTGGGCTCTTTCCAGCTTCTGGCTATTATAAATAAGGTTACTATGAACATAGTGGAACATGTGTCCTTATTGCATGCCAGGGAATCCTCTGGGTATATGCCCAGGAGTGGTGTAGCAGGGTCCTTCGTTCTTGTCTCTGGCTCACGCTGCATTCTTACCACACTGCCCCCTCCTTCTAAGCAGGCTTGGGAATCCCACTCCTTTGGATGCTTCAGAGTTTAATCCCGAGTCATTTTTTAATTTACACCTTCTCTCTGGGTTATCTCATATCATCACTTTAAAGCCTTCCTCTACACTGGGGGTGTTTTTCAACCAGTCCTCAAAATTCTGTCTGAAATAATCGACTTTTCCACACAGATAGAATTAGGCATCTCAGCATTCCAACTTGGCCAAGCCAAATAAATAATCAAATAAACAAAAAACAAATTCCATCCTATTCCTGCCCCATCCCCCCATCTCAAAAGAGAGCATTGCCGCTCACCCTGTTCATGGTAAGAAGCCTCGAGTTGACTTGATCCTGGTTTTGCCCTACTCCCCCCCCACACACACACACACATCTAATCTCTCAGGTAGGCTTAGCTTGTCTGGCCCCGCCCCAAAGTCATTTCTGATTAGTTCTTTCCAGCTGCATTTGTGTCACCCCAATGCACTCTACCATTATCATCATCATCTTAAACAACTAATTACCTTAACTTCCTAAAAGCCCTCTTTATTTCCCCATCGGTACCTCCCTTCAGCCTCACTCCACATCAAGACTCCCATTTCATTTTAGATCCATATCAGACCATGTCATTGTTCTGCTGAAGTCCTCAATGGCTTCCACTGCATTTCGAAAAGGTTCTGAAATCCTTTCCCTGTTTTATGAAGTCCCACCTCCTCACCTTATGAATTTCCTGGCCTCCCCTCTTCCTTCAGTCGACCTCCATCCCCCATGATTGAATACCTAGTTCTGGTTTTCTTTGGTCCCCGAATCCACTGTGGTCATGTCCCAGTGGTCCATCTCTCCTTCCCCATTCCCCAGTCATTAGGTCGTGCTCATGTCAGCGTTTCTGATACAAATGAAGCCGTGTACTCAATGTCTGGTCCAAAATAGCCAAATTAAGTTTCTGACTCTCCACCCGGTCATCACTGGTGTCTTTTATACTCACTTATCTGTTGGAATGTAGAGTCAGTGCAAGAAATATAGTGTCTCCTTGGAATTCATTTCTATATCTGAGATGCCAGTAATAATGCCTAGAACTTGCTAAGTGTTAAGAATAGATTTAATGATGGAAAAACTCCAACTTATAAATTAGCTAGATCCTGCAAGTACCATAAAGCTGCTCGTCCTAGTTAGGGTAGCTACTGCTATGATGAAACACCGTGACCAAAAACAAGCTGCAGAGAAAAAGGTTTACTTGACTTACACTTCCACATAGTAGTCACCATTGAAGGAAGTCAGGACAGGAACTCAAGCAGGGCAGGAACCTGGAGGCAGGGGCTGATGCAGAGGCCATGGAGGGTGGGGCTTACCAGCTTGCTTTTCATGACTTGCTCAGCTTGCTTTCTTACAATACCCAGAACCACCAGTCCAGAAATGACACCACCCACAATGAGCTGAGCCCTTCCCCATCAATGACTAACTAAAAAAATGCCCTACAGCCTTCTGTCCAACCGAATCGCATAGAGGCATTTTCTCGACCTAGGTCCCCTGCTCTCTGATGATGATAGCTTGGGTCAAGTTAACATAAAACTGAACAGCACACTAACCATTAGAGATTTTCTAAAAAAAAAATCCTCACAAAGGAATTTGAAATCAGAGATTGTAAGTGAAACAAAACACCATTCACACAGCCGTTTGTTCTAATGGGTGTCACTGAGTCGGTGGAAACTTGTAAGAAATCAGTGCCTAAAAAAAAATTAGAATTAAACACTGCACTCAGAGGGAATACAGGCCAGCTATACACTCAGTGTGCTCTCTGCTATGATTGCCTATCCTAACAGGAGACTTGATTAGCTTGTTACCATTAATTCTACTTTGACGCATTCTGCAATCACCACAACAGACCTTAGGCTGTAGCCTGATACAGAATATCAGTGTGATGAATAAGTTCACATGAATCTAGATGAATTTTTACTTCTTCATTCTTTTATTGAGTTGTTGTTTTGTTTTGTTTGAGAGAGGATCTCACTACATAGCACTAGCTGTCCTGGAACTCCCTATATAGACCAGGATGGCCTCTAGACTCACAGCAATCATGCCTGTCTCTGCCTTCCAACTGCTAGGATGAAAGACAAGTGTCACTGTGCACAATTTTAGTTCTTCTTCATAACTATTCCTCTATTTGCCTCTTTCATTTCCAGACTTCTCAAGGATTTGAAGTACACAAAGACGATCTCTTCTCTTGCAGAGCGTACAATGCAGGGATGCACCAATGCATGCAGTCACCTATATATGCACTTGTTTCTGCATATACATAAACAGCGCCAATACAAAATAAAAGGGAGACCACAGTTCCAGAACCATTGTTCACAAGTACCAGGACACACACTCTCAAAGAAAGGAGGAAGATGCAGATAACAGGAGAAAGAATGAGTTACCTCCCATGCCTGTCACTGGCAGTTTCAGAGAGGACTCTTTTATATGCAGCTAATTGGAATTAATGGGACATTCAAATACTACTAATGGTATAGAATAGTAATAAGTAAGAAGTTGGGGTTTTTGGTGTTTGGTTTTGTTTTTTAACAAAGACTATCCATTAAAATTGCTAGGATACCTGTAATCCCAGCACTTGGGAGGCAGAAGCAGGCAGATTTCTAAATTCAAGGCCAGTCTGATCTACAGAGTGAGTTTCAGGGCAGCCAGGACTATACAGAGAAACCCTTTCTCGAAAAATAAAAATTGCTAGGATAGAGTTCAGTGTCTCTACGATGACTATTCAATCTTTATCTGCACTTGGCGCAGCTAGTAGGACTACAGGTAACTGGTTTTCTTTTCCTTCCTTCCCACTCTCCAATCGAGGCAGAGGTTTCTTGTGATGGTTTGTATATGCTTGGCCCAGGGAGTGGCATATTAGGAGGTGTGGCCTTGTTGGAGTGGGTGTGTCCCTGTGGGTGTGACCTATAAGACCCTCATTTTAGCTGACTGGAAGCAAATATTCTAGCAGCCTTCAGCTGAAGATGTAGAGCCCTCACCTCCTCCTGCACCATGCCTGCCTGGATGCTGCCATGCTCCTGCTTTTATGATAATGGACTGAACCTCTGAGCCTGTAAGCCAGTCCCAATTAAATATTATCCTTATAAGAGTTGCCTTGGTTATGGTATCTGTTCACAGCAGTAAAACCCTAACTAAGACAGTCCTAAAGTAATGCAAGAACATGCCTCATCCTTCTTCCAGAGTCTCAGAGCACAGGACTATTTTCTGCATGCTTGCTTTTCAAAGATGCCTTTATTAAAATATCCTTCTACAATATATGCCCAGATGGCCGGCCAGTCACATTAGAAGTGGAATTAAATTTGCCAGCAGTATGGTATGATTTGCAAGCAACAATGTGGCAATGAAACTCAAGTGCTAATTTGGAACAAGGACATTACTTTATCAAGAAACTGAAAGTGCTTCAAATGTACTTAGGACATCAACCGCAGTCATTATAGGAAAACAAATGTTTACCATCAACAGTTTAATTTCCAGATGACAAAATAGATAAGATATTATTTTTTAGAATAGTTCAAGTATAATAAATGACAGCACTCACCAGATAAATTGAGCACTAAACATATTGGTATCTTAGAGTATTATTTATAGGTCAAAATGAGGAGCTTTTATAAACAAAACAAAACACTCCTGTTGTCAAAAGCCAAACACAAGACAGTATCGATTTCAATAACCAAAAATGGAGTCTTGGTGAAAAGGGAGATAAAAATGAGAAAGAGAAAAAAAATGCAATGCCAAAAAATACTCCAGCCTTTTCACTGCAGGAATAGCCTTTGATCATGCCCAGGGACGAAGCTGTCCAGAAACTTACTTGGCATGTAGTAGCAGCGGTCACGGCTTCCTGTTGCTTTGAAGATTATAGTTAAGTGATTCGATGAATCTCAGAAGAGAACCTTGAACTTTGGACTTTTAACATTGTTGAGACTGCTATAGACTATACGGCCTTTGGAAGTTGGACTAAATGTACTAAATGCTATGGATAGGTATGGCCCACATAGACTCATGTATTTGAACAATCCTATAGGGGCCAGGGAATAGAATGTCATGGGTGTATATACTCAGCCCAGGGAGTGGCACTATTAGAAGGTGTGACCCTATTGAAGTAGATGTAGCCTTGTTGGAGTAGGTGTGTCACTGTGGGCGTGGGCTTTAAGACCCTCATCCTAGCTGCCTGGAAGCCAG
The DNA here is from genome assembly GCA_964023405.1 of Apodemus agrarius. Taxonomy (NCBI): domain Eukaryota; kingdom Metazoa; phylum Chordata; class Mammalia; order Rodentia; family Muridae; genus Apodemus; species Apodemus agrarius. The sequence goes on from OZ030016.1 coordinate 11,239,859, forward strand.
TATTCTGCTAGCAGCCTTCAGATGAAGATGTAGAACTCTCAGCTCTTGCCTGCACCATGCCTTCCTGGATGCTACTATGCTCCTGCCTTGATGATAATGGACTGAACTTCTTAACCTGTAAGCCAGCCCCAATTAAATGTTGTCCTTTGTAAGACTTGCATTGGTCATGGTGTCTGTTCACAGCATTAAAGCTCTAAGACACCATTAGGTATCTTTTTAAAAAAAAAATTACTCCTACCCTCATGATATTTAATTTCTTTGGAAATGGATTTCTCCCAGGCACATCAGTGGTAGTTATCCCTGGATTTGCATGATAGAGTCATGGAAGCTACACAGTTGCAACCACAGCAAAGCAAACTATAACAAAATGAAGGCCAAAGCTTGGAATAGGACTAGATATGTCAATATCAGTAGCTGAATACATTAGTAGTGATAAATTAGATCTCACTTTATGATGCAATGTAATGAATCATGTACTGTACATTTTTCTTCTCTTTTATAATTTTAATTATTTAATTTAACAATTATTGGACTTTGTAGAACTTCGTAAAGAGATGATATAAAAATTGGCAGCATCATACTTTGAGAGTCTTTCTTAATGTCTACCCTAGAGAGCAAAACAATTATTTATCCTTGTTTTTTTAATAATGTCTCCCATTACATTATATATTCCAGAAGTACATGCAGCATAGTCAGCTTTTGAACTTTTTAAATGTATTTTAATAACTATCTCTCCTTCAACTAAAGATACAGTAATTCCCTCAAATCATTGTTAAAACAGAGCTCATCTGAAGACCATGACTGTTGACAATCATTCTAATTAACCTACAGCATGTAAAGTTTCCAAATAATTACTGATACATGAGGAAGAATCTAACTGCTAATTTAAAACAGACTAAAACATAATTAAAGATAACATTAATGCTTGGACTGTTTTCTGGAAGTTTGGCCTGCATAACTATTGAAGAGTGAAGAATTATATTAATTTTACCGAAAATTCCAATGTTTTCCATTATACTCTTATAAGATTTGTTGACTATATTAGTTTCTTTTCTATTGCTGTGATAAGACACCACGATAAAGACAACTTAGAGAAGAAAGAATGCATTTGGGGTTATAGATTCACAGGGTTAGAGTCTACGACCAGCATGGCTGAGAGCATAGCAGGAGGCTTTGGTGTTGGAGAAGCAGTGGAGAGCTCACATCCTCAAACACAACTGACACTACAAAGAAAGCTACCTGGGAATGGAGCAAGTGTTTTCAAACCTCAAAGGCCACACCCAGTGGCACACCCCCTTCTAACCCTTACCAAAGAGTTCTGCCAGCTGAGGACCAAGTATTCAAAAAGATGCATTTATGGGGTCATTCTCATTCAAACACAACCCTGACCATTAAAATATACATGATTAAAATATACAGACAGACCCCACCACGCTGTGCTTTTTTGTAGATTCGGGAATCAGACTCAGATCCTCCTGCCTTGCTGGCACAAACTTTACTGGCTGAGCCATCTCCTTAGACCCTAGGCTAATATGACTTTTATGCATGTCTTTGGACACTAAGAGAAAGAAGCATTTAAGTCAATTATTAAGTATTTACGTGATTTATACAATCCTAAGTCAATATTTAGTAGCTACATGGTTTGGGTTTAGATTTTTAGAAAATCAAGGCATAATTCTAGTTCTTTGTTTTGTTTTGTTTTTTTTTGTTTTGTTTTGTTTCGAGACAGGGTTTCTCTGTGTAGCCCTGGCTGTCCTGGAACTCACTCTGTAGACCAGGCTGGCCTAGAACTCAGAAATCTGCTTGCTTCTGCCTCCCAAGTGCTGGGATTAAAGGCGTGGACCACCACCACCCGGCTTAATTCTAGTTCTTATATTTATTTATTTGTTTGTTTGTTTGTTTAGGACCCATAACCAAACTGTAAGCTCTTTACCCTTTGCTTTCTTTGTTGACAGTCTTTACAATAATTTATAAGTCCCTTCAAGTCATGGTTAAACAACCAAAAGAAACAGAAAGGAGCAAAATGCATAAAGCAGAGGCTCTGTTTCCTCGTTTCCTTTACATTGCATTGTTCTTTAGACTCCAAGGTCTGCACCCACGACAGAAAATGATGGTCAGCTTGCCATCACACTGTCCAGGAAGATAGTCCAGAGCCAAATGAGTGGGGAGCTTCTAACCAGCTACTCTTGTATTTCCATATGAAATTGAGAATTGCTCTTTCCATATCTTTAAGAATTTTGGAATTTTGATGGGGATTGCATTGAATCTATAGATTGCTTTTGGTAGGATGGCCATTTTTACTGTTAATCCTACCAATCCATGAGCATGGGAAACTGCTCCATTTTCTGACGTCTTCTTCCCGATTTCCTTCTTAAGAAACTTGAAGTTCTTGTGGTACAGATCTTTCATCTGTTTGGTTAGAGTTTCTCCAAGACATTGTATATTATTTGTGACTATTGTGAAGGGTGTTGTTTTCTTATTTTCTTTCTCAACCCATTTGGCATTTGTATAAAGAAAGGCTACTGATTTGTTTGAGTTAACTTTGTATCCAGCCACTCTGCTGAAGTTGTTCATCGGCTGTAGAAGTTCTCTGGTAGAATTGGGGGGGGTCACTTATGTATACTATCATATCTGCAAATAGTGATTCCTTGACTTCTTCTTTGCCAGTTCTACCCCCTTGGTCTCCTTGTGTTGTCTTACTGCTCTAGCTAGAACTCTGAGTATGATATACTTTAGAAGTCTGCCTTTGTCACGGGGCTTGCCTGACCACCATCTCAGCTACAACCTTTACTGTTGCTTCTCCTCTGGATGAATGTCTTTGCCCATAAGCCTAGCTGCTTTGCCTCTCTGAGGAGTGCATTTATCCCAGCTTCCTGTGGGTGGTGCTACTGCCTGAGTCTCCTCAGCCAGAACACAGCATCCAGTCTCTTCTCCTTTGCCCCAGGTGCTCCACGGGATCAGCTTTCCCCACAGGTGCAAGCCATACTATGGGATGGTTTGAAGGGCACCAAGCCTGCCAGCCAAAAGCACTCCTGGCAGCCTACCCGGAGTTCTAGCCAAGGATCATTAGGGTTGCTCCTTAAAATAACTTTGTTGTTTTGCATCTGAACTCTTCAAGCCCCTACTCCCACCTATTCCTACTGAAATAACTGTTGTCTTACATGATTACTGAAAACTTGGGTTTCTTAAGATTTCAACAGCTTTGTGATAGTGAAGCCATTACTCCTGAGAGAACCTTCTCTGTTGCTTCTAATCTGCTTATCTCCTCTCTGTTAGACTTTAGCAATAGGAGGGGGAAAAGGTGTACTTTTAATAATTGGCCTGGTTGATAGGGGGCAAGGACCTGGAGTGCTCTGTGGGGAAGGTGACAGACACTGTAACTGTAATCAGGAGAGAGATTCCAGCAGAGTGGGCAGGATAAAGACCACCTAGAGATGAACCTCTCCAGAGCCTGCACAGTCTGAATTTCTGTCTAACTGTGGAGGCTGTCTTTCTGTTAATCACATTTTGAACAAGTTTGTATTTAAATATGACTGTGACTCTTATTATCTATAAGGGAGAATATTTAAATTAGAAAAATGTAGCATGAAAAATATGGTTAATTAATTCATTGTGCTACTTATACCCACACAGAACTTCCTGGGGAAAAAATTGGAATCCTTGTTGATTTGGATGGGGCAGAGTGAAGAAGGTTCGGATGAACCAGGGTGATTAGAAGTAACCAGGGCGAAGCATGAGAATATGACTTGATGTTTCAGGTTATTGGACTTGAACTCTAATAAGATTAGAGGATGCCTAAATGTGGGGTGGAGGGATCCAAGGTTGATTATAACTAACTTCAAACATTTGCTGTCAAATGGACCTACGAACTGATCTTACATCTTTGTGTCTTCAAAATTTGGGGATGGGGAGCAATCACAGAAACATATGTGATATAATGAAGAGTTAATACAGACTCCCGGGCCAGCTTCTGTACTGGCATAATCTGGAGAATGCTCCTCTTTTCTCTCGTCTCCTCCCCTGACCCCTTCTGAGCACCCCTCAGCCAGGTTTCATACCCCTGCTGTGGGATGGGGCTTGTAGAGCCCATGTTGACAGGGATTTCTGGGGTTCTAGGTTTAGGTTCAGGAGAAGAATGTAGGCTGAGGTAGGTGTGGCCTTTGGGCCACCTACGTTCTCAATGGGCGTAGAGGAGAAAGAGAGTAGCAACTATTTCTGGACTCCATCTCCCTCCTTAAAGCGGCGCATTGGCCCCGAGCAAGGCTGCAGCAGATACGAGCGTTGTTGCAGAGGACCTTAGAGAATGGCTCACATGTCAAAGAGCGTTTGCCACTGACCATTGGGCAGCCTCGGAAACCACGTGTGTCTGGCCATTGCTTCTTTTCTGCAAAGGGGAATAGATAGTATCATCCATAGAATCAGATATGGTGTTTTCAACATAAAAGTAATCCCCCATTATTCAAACTAGAAGGAATTTCCGAGCATTGTGGAATTACAACAGTATATCATACATTGTCTAATACTCTGTGTCCATTGATTAACTTGTGATCACAGGGCCTAGAGAGATTCAGCAGTTAAGAGCACTGATTGCTCTTCCAGAGGTCCTGAGTTCAATTCCCAACAACCACATGGTGGCTCGCCACCATCTGTAATGGTATCTGATTCCCTCTTCTGGTGTGTCTGAAGACAGCGACAGTGTACTCATATACATAATTTTTTTTAAAAAAAAGACTCGCTAGCCGGGCGGTGGTGGCGCACGCCTTTAATCCCAGCACTTGGGAGGCAGAGGCAGGCGGATTTCTGAGTTCGAGGCCAGCCTGGTCTACAGAGTGAGCCAGGACAGCCAGGGCTACACAGAGAAACCCTGTCTCCAAAACAAACAAAAAGCCAAAAAACAAACAAATAACAACAACAACAACAAAAAGACTCGCTATCATGCTGGAGACACACACGCATACAAACAGAGTTTACTTAAAACCATATTCAAGCTTTGTCAGGTGGGCTAGGCCTGTAATCCCAGATACTTGGGAAGATGGTGCAGAAGGATGGCAAATTCAAGGCCAGCGTAGGCTACAGAGTGAGTTCAAGGCCAGCCTAGGCTACAGAATGAGTTCAAGGCCAGTATAGGCTACAGAGTGAGTTCAAGGCCAGCCTGGGCTACACAGTGAGTCCAAGACCAGCTTGGGTAGCGCACTTCGCTAGCATGTGTGAGGCTCCTCAATATTGCAGAAGAGGAAGAGACAAAAGCAGAGCAGGGCAGAAAAGAAAGGGAACGAACCAAGTGGCTTGGTTTAGTTTAAGTCCTGCCCTGATGCTTCATCCACACGACAGAGCAACAGGAGTCACATCAGAGAGAAGGAATGGTAGAGGGGACGGCAAATATGAGTAAGAAATTCCACTTGGGCCTAGATGGACATTAAATAAGCAAAATGTGCTCTCTGGATCTTACCAGAATGGTCATAGCTTTACTCGTATTTCATCTTGTATACATGAGGAAGCCCAGACATCTGAACAGTGTCATTCATATGATACGTAATGAAAAATATTTGTTCAGCGACGGGAACAGTGGGAGTGCAGAATGCGCACTGAAGAGGAGGGTCCGTGGCAGAGCCAGTGCCGAGCCTGGAGACCTGACTCCTGGGCATGTGCTTGTCCGGCTTTCATTCCGGCCTCCCTGTCCTCATTCTGTGAGGTGCAGAGACAAAAATCAAAGATGAAAGGACACACGGCCCGTCACAGCAATGCGGCTTGTGCCTCTCTGTGCGCCTGTAAGTAATTGCAGAGCCGTTCCTTCTAAGTCGTGTAAGGAAACGCCCAGCCTGATGCTCTGTAGGGAGCCAACCAAGCAGGAAAGAGTCATTCTCACTTTTTTTTTTTGAGAGATTTATTTACTTATTTAACGTATATGGGTACATTGTTGCTGTACTGATGGTTGTGAGCCGTCCTGGGGCTGCTGGGATAAAGTTTGCCCTGCTCGGCCCTGTTCGTTCTGGACTAAAGATGTCTTTATTATTATATCTAAGTACACTGTCACTTTCTTCAGACACACCAGAGGAGGGTGTCAGATATCATTACGGATGATGTGAGCCACTATGCGGTTTCTGGGATTTGAACTCAGGACCTTCAGAAGAGCAGCAGGTGCCCTTAACCGCTGAGCTATCAGAGAAGTGCTTTCACATCTTTGGCCAAATTAAACAAACACATTTTTTAAAAAAGCCTATAGTAACATGCACAAGGGCTCAGAATCTTTCTCCTCTTAAATGCAGCCTAAATAAATACATACATGCATACATACATACATAGATAAATAAATAAATAAATAAATAAATAAATAAATAAATAAATGCGAGCCTACGGAAACCACCTGGGTGCCTTGGCAGATAGCTGGTTTTATTTGATTTTATTTTACTGTATCACATGTTTTATCTAAATACAATAATCAGGATAGAAAACCAAATTCAACGAATCTTCTGTTAACAGTCGTTTGTTTAAAAAAATAATAATAATACTAATGCACTTTCCCTAAAAGCAGGAGCGGTTCTCCACCAGGCCAATGCTCCAGCTGTAATTCCATCTGCTTGATACTCTGACACGCTGGGTCTGGAAAAGCCTCCAGGGAAAGAGCAGGAGAGGCTCGGTTCAGAAGCACACGGGCTCACTGCAAACACGGCGTGAGGAAAGCAGACTCCCAACCACTGTGACTAATACATTTTTTCAGATTTATTAACTGGAAAGGCTCTCAGGCAGAGGAGACAAGAGGCAGACGAAATCAGCTCTCACGCCAGCTCTGGAGGATTCTGGTGAGGTGCCCTACGATTGTTTTCATTGCTGGGTAAGAATAATAAGTTGTGAATGTATAATCCATCAGAAGGGAAAAAAAACATTCTGAAAATAGTCTGTTCTACAGACAAATCAATGCACACACACACACAAAAAAAAAAGAATCCACGGGCCGCACCAACTGTTTCTGAGGATAGAGTGCACCTGTTTTAAAATGAAAAAAAAGTCCCAAGAATGCATTCTCCTATTTCACGCCCTTTGACCTTCCTAGCCATCAGCCTCATGGAGCTGGTGACAAATGAAGCTTATGCGTCTGTATTTTAGAAGTGAACAGGGCATTTTTCATCCAGGCCAAATGAAATTCCCTTCCAAAATTAGTCTGTGATCTCACCTTATTTGCACAAGCAACTCAGTCCTACATGCCGAGGACTGGACTCCTAATTCTACAAGTATTATATTCGTAACAGCAATTTTTATTAATATTTACACAGAAATATTGTATTTTTATCAGCAATAATGCTACTGAGGTATAACTCAAGAATCGTATGATTTGTAAATTCAAGGTGCATTGCATCATGGGTACTAACATAGTCGCACATTATCCACCAACACGGTCCGTTTCAGAACATCTCAGTAGCCCCTGAAGAAATGCTGTGCCCTTCAGTTCTTACCTACGGCCACCTCCCAATACTCCCAGGTTCCCACCCCACCCAGGGCACTTATCTATTCCAAACATTCGTATAAAGAGAATCATATGGGGTTTTACCTCAGTTCTCTCAGCATGGTTTTAAGATTCATCCATGTGGGCCGCAGAGATGAGTCGTCCGTTAAGAGCAAGAGCGCTGGCTGCTCTTCCAGAGGACCCGTGTTCAAATCCCAGCCTCGACTTGGAAGTTCACAACTTGTCTGCAATCCCAGTTCCAGGGATCTGACACCCTCACCCAGACATATGTGAAGGTAGAACACCAATGTAAATATATTTTAATTTTTTTTTAAAATCCATCTATGCCACAGCAAATCGTCATCACCCGATATCTATTCCAGTTGCATAGTATTCCATTATATAAACCACCCGCATTCTGTTGATTTACCAGGTGGTAGGCACTTGGCTTACTTTATTTTACTTTTTATGAATATTATTGCTATGATGTTGGGCGACATTTTGTGTGGATATTGGTCTACTTTTCTTGACAGACTCCCAAGAGTAGAAGTTCTCTGTCAAATGGTCCTCCGTGTGGAACTAACACACGACTTTCTAAACTCAGTGTGCTGATCCACACTCTTACCTGGTAAGTGGTACAGTTTTGATTTCCTCCCCTTTCAGTCCAGCTATTGACAGACATTTTGACTATGGCATCTCTAGTGAACTGAAGGGGTATCTCCATGGTTTTGAATTGTATGTCCTGGGTGAATAAAACAGTGAGCTTTTTGTGTTTCTATTTGCAATACATGTATCATTTTATATTCTGTGTTTGTTGTAACTGCATTTGTAAGTCTTGATAAATAAATTGTAGGACTTTTCCATATTCCACACACAATCTCTTTAGTAGATATATGTACAAATAAATTAAATCATTCTGAGAGTCATCATTTTATTCCCCTTCAGTGTCTTCTGGGGGGGGGGGGACGGGAATAAAGTCTGAGATTGTGAAAAAGCTCAACTTATCTTTCTGAATTCTGATGCTAATGCTTTAGGAGCAAACCCAGGAAGCTGCTAAGTCCCATGTGCACCTGGCTTTTGTTTGTTTGTTTTGCTTACCTCTAAAGGTTGTATATTCTTATCTTTTAAAAAAAAAAAAGACAGAAAGCAACTTCTATTGATTATAAAAAATGAAAGTCAACAAATTCAGTATGTGGGAAAAACTGCTGGTCTCTAGAAAGAAATAATATGTAATAGTACAATTCTCACATTTGCCTTCATTCCTTCCCTCCTGGGGGCATGTGTTCAGAGTCTACTAGGAAACACCTCTGGATGTGATGTAGCCATTCATGAACACAGGCCATGGGTTACATTTCTCTAATTGGGAAATGAGATGAGAAATACACAGTCCAATGTCATTCTTTTCTCCAATGACTTTCTAGTCGTCACAGGTGTATTAAAACATCTTTCCTTTTAATAGTTCTTGTAGTGTTTGATTGAATATTGGTTGGATTGGATCGTGTAGCACAGACCTGTACATACGGCATCCCAGAGCTGAGAAATGAGGTTCTCAATCCACAGCCATCCTGAACTTTGTGTCAAAAGAGAAGGGGAGGAGAGGAAAGAAGGGGAGGGAGGAGACACAGGGCTGGGGAGGAGAGGGAGAATGTGGATAGAGGGAGAGAAAGTAGAAACAATCAACTGACCACATTATATGAGACTATTTCTGAACTTTTAATCTTATACTATGGCAATACATTGTTCATACTTGTTCATATATAACACATATCATATGTAAAACACGTGTCCATATATAATATATTTTATAAATATACATGCATATACCAATAACTGACCACTGTGGCTACTACTTCTTTAGGATAGGTTTGAAAATGGAGAACTCGTTATATGTTCTTTTCTAAAATGCTTTGGCTGGTAGGTCCCTCCAGTCCTCACACTCATTCAATGATAAGTGTCTGTATCCAGCCTCACATCATTCAGGGATGTGTGTCCGTATCCAGTCTCCACGCTCATTCAATGATTAGTATTTGTAAACAAGCTGACAAAGAACTCTGGTAGGTAGGTGTTGATTTTGCCATGTCATTAAACTATAGGACTTTTCTACATTCTACATATAATATCATTGTCAAACATATAATTTTCAAATAAATCGCATCATTCTATGAGCTGTTTGTTTTTTTTTTTTAACTTTCTGACAGTATCCTTTGGTACTGTTATTAATCCAACTTATCTTTTTAAAATTTCATGCCAATGAATACATCCAGGAAACCATTTGATAACTTGAACATTGACCACAGGAGCAGAATGTGTCTGCGTGCTTAGACTTTTATTTTATGAGTGATAGTTTTTCAGTACTCATTGTGAGTTAAGAGTGTTTTCTCAACTTTTGGACTTCTTCATTGCAAGAGTCTGGAACTACAATTGATCTTACATTTTAATCTTACTGGATTTACTAGTTCTAGTCAGTTTATCATGGGTTGCTTATAACTTTGTGTCTGTATTCCAATGTCTTCTCAAACAAAGACAATGTTTACTTCTTAGATACTCATCTAAAATTTCCATCTCAGAGAAAATCTTATCACTGATAATTATTGTACCTGATAAAATATTCCTTTTGTCTTCCCATTGCGTGCTGTTGTTATAAATATCATTTATTTGTCCTCTTCCTTTCTTGACTCTACTCACAAAATAACTTCTACTTTTCTGCTGAAACAAATGTTATGATTCTAAACTGAGTGTATATTATTGTACTGGCTGGTTTTGTGTGTCAACTTGACACAGGCTGGAGTTATCATAGGAAAAGAAGCTTTAGTTGGGGAAGTGCCTCCATGAGATCCAGCTGTGGGAAATTTCCTCAGTTAGCGATCAAGTGGGGGAGAGGGAGGGCCCCTTGTGAGTTGTACCATCTCTGGGTTCTATACGAGAGCAGGCTGAGCAAGCCAGGGGAAGCAAGCCAGTAAGGAACATCCCTCCATGGCCTCTGCATCACCTCCTGCTTCCTGCCCTGCTTGAGTTCCAGTCCTGACTTCCTTTGGTGATGAACAGCTGTGTGGAAGTGTAAGCTCAATAAACCCTTTCCTCCCCAACTTGCTTCATGGTCATGATGTTTGTGCAGGAATAGAAACCCTGACTAAGACAATTATTTAATAAATCACAACATCAGTTGTCTTTGATTCAATAAAATGAGACACATTTCTTTGTAAAAAAAAAATTACATGGAAAATTACAGAAAGGCATTATTGCATCCCAGTGGCAGTAAGTTTGTACATAAGAACACATATGTCTCTGAAGGTCAATTCAGTTCTTTGTCATTATTACACTTTTCTACTCTTTGAGAAATTTGTTTATGATAAACTATGTTCATATTCACACCTGTGTTCCCCTTCAACTTCCACTGTAACCAACATGTCCCACTTCTCAGTTCTTAACAAACAGATGTTTTTTACAACATGACAATATAAATACTTGTCATGCATGACAACTTTTCTCATCTACATGGAAAACATCTTCTGAAAGCACTTTGCTGCATATTGAATTCTTTTGTTATTAAAAGCTGCCAGCATCTGGCACAAGTCTGATACCGCCAGCCATAAAATCTAACGAAATCATTCCAGGAGTACTACGAAGCTTTCAACATGCCTTTCTGTTTCTGTTGGGTCCATCTATCATCCACAGAAATGGTGGTCTTGAGAGGTCTTTCTGAGACAATCCCTAAGGAACCCAGCTGAGGACTTAGTGATTTACAAAACACAGAGAGGATTGAGTTCAGACGCAACCTCTTGACCTCAGGGATGGAGACAGATACGTGACATTCCTCAATGAAAATAATTTCTTATAGTTTTAGACAAAATCAAGGAAAGAGACACACTGGACAAAGGCTGGAAAACAGACAGTGGAGCTGCTCCTAGATAACATGAATCCTGATAGAAGATTAGATCGATCTGTAGTACAGCTTCATTCCCCTATTGGGGGGGGGGCCTTTTACATTTGTGTTCCTCTAAAGGGAGTATAGACAAGCACAGGAAAGGCTTAAGCAATTAGTCTTATAGGCTGGACAGTTGTATCCACATTTTTATTAACTCTCTACCCATACATTTTTTAAGACCATGTTTTCAGCTGTTACAAAAATAGTTATTGAATGTATATTAAACTTTGGCAAAGTTGATATCTCAAGCTATCATTAATTCATAACAAAGCAAAACCACAAGAATGCTTATTACAAGTGACGTATCTGAACATGCCCCTTAAGTGGTGCTTAAATACTGTTGATCTTAATCTCTGCAAAGCACTGGCATGTCCACATTAATACAGAGGTAGGAAACAGATCTCACATCGGCTCTAGCTAGACATCAGCTATTAACAGGATGATCTGCACTTGAACGGTCGATCTGCCTTCCATGACTATGATACTGGAGAAATAGAATAGCTCCTGTGCCTGTTTTGTTATTTTTTTTTAACTGATAGTGGTAAAATTGGCTACTTTATGAGATGTTTTAGAATGACAAATAAGAAAATGTATATTAAAAAAAAGCACATTGTCGTGGTTCATTATTCTCAAAATAACTTTGAATTCTATTCTTTTTATATATATTTTTATTTGATATATTCTATATTTACAATTAATTTCCCTTTTTCTCGTTCCCCACCCCCAAAGGTCCCACATGCCCTTTTCCCTCCCCCTGCTCCCTCATCCACCCCCTCCCACCTCCCTGTTCTTGTACTCCCCCACAATGATGTTTTGGTCCATTCTAGCACCAGTGTCCATTCCTTTCTTCTTGTCAGACATCACTTGGTATGTGATTTGTGTCTTTGGTGTTCCAAGATAGCCCATTTCCCTGAAAATATAAATCTATACATAAATTTTCACTGATTTTAGTTATAATTGCAATACAATAGGAATATATTGTGAATTCTGCTTGTTGACAATGCCCATCATTGATATTAATGAAACACCTTAAATGTAATATATTAATACATATATGAATATATATACATGTACATGTTATGTGTATGTGTGTGTATGAATGCCTATGTGCATCTGTAGGAATATGGAGGTTTACTTCCAGTTTGACAGTACTCTGTGGAAGGAAGACAGGAACAACCACATAAGGCATTAAAACATTCAACAGCAGCCGGGCGGTAGTGGTGCTCGCCTAATAATCCCAGCACTCTGGGAGGCAGAGGCAGGCGGATTTCTGAGTTCGAGGCCAGCCTGGTCTACAGAGTAAGTTCCGGGACAGCCAGGGCTATACAGAGAAACCCTGTCTCGAGAAACAAACAAACAAACAAACAAACAAAACAAAACAAATAAAAAAATTCAACAGCTGTGTCTTTTGCAGAGGCACTAGGCACTAAGATTGATTGTGACCATCTTGCTTCCTGTGTACTGGACATAGACATAGCTTAGCTTAGCACATAGGGCTCTGTAGGGGAGCTCTGGTGACTATGAAGCTAATCTTGGTTGTCAACTTTACTGGACCTGGAGTCCACTGAAATGCAACTCTCAGGGCATATCAGTAAAGGATTTTCCTGATTAGGTTAACTGAGGTGGGAAGACCCACCTCCATGCGGGCAGCACCTTCCAGTAGTGGCTGCACAGGAACAGGGTGGTCCAGGGGAAAAGCTGGAGCTCTTTGCCTGCTTGCTTTTGATGTTTGCTTTAGAGTGCACCGACATTGTTGGTGTCCCCGCTGCCGTCCTTAGTTTTGATATTGGCACCTCACCTCTTTAGCCTTCTAGGATGAACTGAAAACTAATGGCTCTGTAGGAGTCTTCCAGGCCTTCCACACCGGGTATGGACTGCCGAGTCTCCCATCCTTATATGGACTGAGAAGCTACGGGGTCTCAGCCTCTCCAGAGTAAAAACAACTTCTGTTGAACTACCCAGACTGAATTGTGCAAGCCAATCTAACACTGACTTTTAATGTATATTCTGCTTATTGGTTCTGTTCCTCTAGAGAGCCCTGACTGATACAGGGACCAAGAGTCACTGCACCTTCTAATGAAAAATAGAAGATAGCAGAGTAAACTCAAATGCAGACTATTATAAGGAAAATGTCTTGTGAGGCATGGCATAAATGAATATAAAATATTTTACCTTTGAATACGTATTGCTGATAGCTATGTTTCCATCGTAGCATGTGTAATTTATAACCATCATTTTTATAATAATTGAGGGTGTCGGTTGAAATATTTTCAAGTTTTTATTAAGTTTATTTATTTTGAGAAGAGTTTTCTCTTCTCTTGCTCTCTCATCCTCTTCACCCTCCGTCCCTTCTCTCCACATTCCCCTACCCCCCCTCTCTCTCTTCATGTGATCATGTCTGGCCTCTCCTGTCCCCTCCTGTCCCCTCCCCTCCCCCCACCATCCCACCCCCATCCTGCCCTCGCCTTTCTCTGTCTCTACTACCTACCTCCTCAACTGTTCTCCCCATGCCCTGAATAAACTCTAATATACCATACTGTCCTGTCCTGTGGCTGGTCCCTCAGGTTGAAGGGATGCCTCAGCACGGGCCCACAGAGGCGCCCTCCCTCCCCCCCCCAAACATTCCTGGCTTCTTTATTAAAAGAAATTAAAAGAATAAAAAATGATTTTGTGTGTGTGTGTGTGTGTGTGTGTGTGTGTGTGTGTGTAGCTGATTGAACGTTGATGACCCCTAATTTATCTACCTGGAGTCCTGCTGGTTTTCGGTTATCAATTACTCAGTGAAAAGGTATCTTCCCTTATACCCATGAAATATCAATAGCTATGTATGTAACATGTACTTATAACTAATACCAGCATTAAAATACAAATGATATAGAAATTGAAAATTATTAAATAAAATAGTCTATTTTTAAATAATTTTTAGCAACAGTAATGTCCCTTTGCCCTTATGAATATTAACATTCTACTGAAAGAAATGTGATTTCATAAACTCAGTTGTTTTGCTCCTCATGGTTTCTTTGGTGGTGGGGGTGGGGGCTGTTGGTTTTCTCGAGACAGGGTTTCTCTGTATAGCCCTGGCTGTCCTGGAACTCACTCTGTAGCCCTAGCTGGCCTCGAACTCAGACATCTGCTTGCCTCTGCCTCTCAAGTGCTGGGATTAAAGGCGTATGCCACCACTGCCCGGCACTCATCATGTTTTAACAGCTGAAAGCAATATTTCTAAATTTAATATGTTTCAGGGTTGGTTATTTTAACAGTCCTAACCAAAAAAAAAAAAATTTTTTTTATTCTTTACAAAAGTATACTGATCCAAATGAGATTGGTATGGTGTGGGCTCTGTTTACTACACTGACATTTTGATTCCACATTCTTGTTATATAAAGTGTTTTTACTCCACCTTCTTCTACCTTTCTATATAAGGCATTTTTTCTTTCTTTCTTTTTTCTTTTCCTTTTTTTTTTTTTTTTTTGATAAAATTTCTCTCTTCCCTGAGAACCAGCACTTACTTTTTCATGCTAATTAAAACGCTCAGCGCACCTCTGTCTGATGGAAGCCTTGCTCTCTCTGGTCTCATATTTGCTAAGTAACTCTCTGTTGCCATGCTTCTGCTGAAGAGAAGGGGATTATCTGCTACAGAGGCTGCAGAGATATAAAAACGTGCATCGAAATTTGTTTAAAAAAAATCACGTAAATGAAAATTGGTGCTCCTAGACTGGTTTTCACTTTGACGGCAATAAAAATTCTCAAGAAACTTTGGAATGGGCTCTCGGAGCTTACGTCAGAAAGATCAACTTAAGCGACTGTAACAGAATATTTACAACAAGAACGGTAAGAGGGATTGTGTACAGGGGGCGATAAAGATATAGCCTCTATCTGTCTTCTTGCTAAGTACTCCATTTAGAATCTGATCCTTGCATGGTTTCCAAACTCGGCGGTGTCTGGAACCCACATGATGAACGGCGTGTGACAGTTGCGTGATATGCTTCATATGGCCCCTTTCAGAGCCGCGTCCTATGTGGAGCATCGTCTATGGCGGAGAAGGAATGTGTGGTGGCCAAGCCCTCCCTAGCCTTCTAAGTTGGCTTCATAAGGAAAACAGATCATGAACTCAAACAGTAGGGGGAAAGGAGCTAGAGACATGTCTTACTTTCTATGGGCAGAGCTATTTGTTTGATGAAAACTTGCTTTTAGCAGTAACTTAATGCTCCTGGTAGCTTCTGGGGGTTCTTTTTTCTGTCGGAAGAGGTGAAGTGGGGTCTCTCTTTTCACAGTGTAAACACAATTCTGGCCATCTCTATGCCTGCCCTGGGACATCGGCATTACTGACCGGCACGCGAAGGGCCAACGTAAACAAACCTTTTAAGCTGAAGGCATAAGACGCAAAATCTACCACGCAGTGGACTGTGCAGTCACCTAATGTACGATATTCACATGTATATTGATACACATGTACACTTAATATATAAGCCTATGATGGCCACTTTACAGGGAACAAAGGGAACTAGGAACACAATTTTTATTTTAGATTGGGAGGAAATTTGCTGCACAGCATAGCTATGGGAACAGGTGCAAAGCATTTATGTTACTTGACCCTGTCATGGAGCTCGTTAATGGGAGAGCACGCCCACCCTCCGACGTTGGTGTTCTAACTCTGAAACTCAGCCTTCTCTCTGAGCACTCCACTTCCCTCCCAACACAGAGGAGGGTTACCAGTGGAACACTTGGGTTAGGTTAAGAATAAACATCTGTACCCATCAATTTTATGAAGGCTACATAGCAGGTCATCTGGGAACCATGACAGTGGCTTTACAGTCTGGAGAGCTCAGACATTGCTTCAAGAACCGGTAAGAGTCCCAGGGACTCTGCTGGGTGGACACAGTCACCTTCCTATTCTTAACAAATTTGTACCTTAAGAAAACACCTGTAGGGGCTGGAGAGATGGCTCAGTGTTTAAGAGCACTGACTGCTCTTCCAGAGATCCTGAATTCAATTCCCAGAAACCACATGGTGCCTCACAACCATCTGTAATGAGATCCGATATCCTTTCCTGGCATGCAGGTGTCCATGCAGATAGAGCACTCATACATAAAATAAAATTAAAAAAAAAAAAGAAAAGAAAACACCTGCAACTTTTTCTCATGTGCTTTAAATTTTGTGATGCCCCCAGTTCAGAAGCAACTACTATAGTGACTGTCAAAACTCAAGACACATGAGCCAGCATGATTATAGAGTCTCAACCATGACTGTATGTTATGATTGAGAATGTATGGACTGTATATAGGCTGAGAATCTCGGAAAACTGCAGACGTCTGGGGTGCTACTGTAGGACAATGAACTAGCAGTGTCCAGGAAGTGACCTGGGATAAGACATTCACGAGCCATCTGATGGCATTAGGATCAAGAACAGACTACATCTATGATAGACTCATAGTTTATAATGGGGCTGACTACTGGGCCTCCTGATGACACCATAGCAGTCACCAAGCTGACCCGAAACTCTTCATTCACATGCTATGATGACATTTATCATTATTCATTCAAATAAGTGTACTGTGCTGTCACTTATATGAAAGGTAGCAGGGACACTCATGCACAAGGGATAGTATTTGATAATAAGACTAAGCAACTGTGTTATATACATATATATATATATATATATATATTACACTGTCATTTTCTTTTTAAGAGATTTTTATATTTTTTCCATTGTACTATAAAAGAGCGTGTCATAGCGGAAGCAGCTTCAAACCCCTTGTCTTTACCTGGTCGCTTTAGAGCATATGTTTTTCTTCAGTTTCATTTCCCCTAAGGTTCATCTACTGGTTGATCAGTCTATTGTAAATAGGCTATACTACACTTATGCATACACACATACATACAAGCCCCACTCCAATCTACCAGGTGTGTATGTTTGTAGTGGAGAGAGAGAGAGAGAGAGAGGTGTGGTGTGAGTGCATGCTGAGTGTGTGTGTGTGTGTGTATAGTGTGGTATGTCTATGCCCACACACATCCACCTTCACACGTTTGAGCTTGGAAACACATATGTAGCATACTATGCACATAGAAGTCACAGAACAACTTCCCGAGTCAGTCCTCGCCTACTGTCAAGGTTCTGGGAACTGACCTCCAGTCACTGGGTCCCTCAGAAACCCCTTCACTTGCTGGGCTGACTGTCTGCCTAGTCCTCCATTCTAACCTTTGGATACTTTCTTTGAAAAAGTTGTCACAAGACCATATTCGTTCAACCTCCTCGCTCACCAGAACCCTCTGCAAGGCTTGCTGAGACAGATTCCTGGGCCTCCTGCCCACAGGTTCTGATTGAGTAAGTCTGGGAATTTGCATTTCCAACAAGATCCCAGGTACTCTACAAGCGGGTCCTGCCTGGGATGGGGCTTTGTAAAGGACAGCCTTTTTTTTTTTTTTTTTTTGGTTTTGGTTTTTTGAGACAGGGTTTCTCTGTATAGTCCTGGCTGTCCTAGAGCTCACTCTGTAGACCAGGCTGGCCTCGAACTCAGGAATCTGCCTGCCTCTGCCTCCCAAGTGCTGAGATTACAAGTGTGCACCATCACGCCCGAGAGGACAGTCCATCGGTAAAAGCCCACCAGGCTCTTTCCATAACGGGCTTGTACCACAGAACACAAGAGTCCCCTCTGAGTAGCTCCCAAGACGCCTCAGCAGGTGACGATTGACCCCGGGAGCATCGGCAAGTCTGCGCCGACAGGCCCTGTCAGTTCACCTTCATTCTTTAGGAGTGAAATTCTTTAAAATAGATCTCCATCCTGCATATGAGGGAGAAACACGTGACAGTTGCCTCTTTGAGCCTTAACCGCACAGGACGTAGGAAGAACAGTGTCCGGGGAGACGGTGGTAACAGAAGGCAATATGGGGTGAGCCTGGTCAAAGCACATTATATACAAGTAGGAAGGCTTCATAGTGAAACCCATTGTTTTGAACAATTAATGTGTATGAATAAACAGATAATGGGGGATTTTTACCTAAAAACAAAACTCTCTCCCTCAAAACATTTCAAATGAAGTGCTTTCTAAAGACATAGTTTTCTTAAAACGTAGCACAACCAGGATAACCGACAGTACTTTTGTTTGCCATGTAGACAAGAGTAGGCACATATATGTTAGACTTTTGTTTTTTAACACAGTACAGATTAATAAGCATTAAGAAAAATAGCCCAGCCGGCCGGTGGTGGCTCACGCCTATAATCCCAGCACTCTGGGAGGCAGAGGCAGGCAGATTTCTGAGTTTGAGGCCAGCCTGGTCTACAGAGTGAGTTCCAGGACAGCCAGGGCTACACAGAGAAACCCTGTCTGGGGGGGAGGGGAGAGAGAGAGAGAGAGAGAGAGAGAGAGAGACCCAGAAACACTTTAGTTCCTCATCTACACTTTAGCCGGGTGGTAGTGGCTCATGCCTTTAATCCCAGCACTTGGGAGGCAAAGGCAGGCAGATTTCTGAGTTTGAGGCCAGCCTGGTCTATAAAGTGAGTTCCAGGACAGCCAGGGCTACACAGAGAAACCCTGTCTCGAAAAAGAAAGAAAGAAAGAAAGAAAGGAAGGAAGGAAGGAAGGAAGGAAGGAAGAAAGAAAGAAAAAAGAAAGAAAGAAAGAAAAATAGCCCAAAATTTTCTCTACTCAAGGAAACAACTACTGGTAAATGGAGACGGACTAAACCTTCAAATCTGAGGTGCCAGGATCAACTTCTGTGAGGGAGATATGTAAAATGTTGAGGGTTTTTCCATATAAAAGGAATAACATTTATTAATGCTTAGGATGAGCCAAAGCATGGCACTGGGATTTTCGATTGACCAGAGAGCAAGCGCTCTGGGTGGGTCTTAGGCAGACAGAACTGAGACCCACTAGGCTAAGGTAAAACGTATTGAAATGTTCGTGCTTGGGAAGGAACAGCAAACATACTCTGTCTTTCCTGGAGAAAGATGGATAAGGGGGAACAGCTGACCGGGAAGTTGGGGTAGGGGGAATGCTGGGTAATGGAATCAGTGTAGAAGAAAGGTGTTATCACCTGTATCAAACACATATACTGTGCCCTTTCCGGGGCAGTAACAGGGCAGAATCAGCCAAGATACCTCTCTGGGAAGTAGAGCAGAGGTGCCTGAGACAGAGCCTGACTGGTGGCCTTCAGGATCCTTTATCACCAGAATGGTTCCACTAGTCTGACCGCTCACAGGACAACTTCAAAGGCATGTCTAAATTATGTGTGAATTCCCAGAGTTAAGGAGTCAGCTTGTGGGGGAGGGGACAGAGTCGGGGGTGCAGGGAGTGTTGCCTGAGTCAGAAGAATTCAGACTTAATCCTGATAGTCACTCCCTCACTGGTGAGCTCAGGCAAATTACTTAATCTAACTCTGGTTTTGTCCTTATCTATAAAAGGGGATAATCATACCTACCTCAGAGAATTGTTGTGAGGATTAAAAGAGATAATGACATGCTTGGCACCCAGTAGGAACGCAATTGTCCAGAAGCAGCTGGCAGCCCCAAGCTCCCTCCGGCAGAAAGCGAGTCCTCCTACCTTTCTTCTTAAGTAGAAGCTTTTTCCGATTTTTTTTTTTCCTTTGCATTATCTGCTTTGTGTGAAGAAATGACCAGAGAGAAAAGAGTGTTGCTCTCCTGGAGCCGCTTACCTGTCGGCCCTGTTTCCTCTCCCTCCTCCCAGCCTTTCCTGTCCTTTGCCCTCCAGCTCCGGTGTGGGGGTGGAGGAGGAGGTGGAGATGCAGCCCTGCAGCCCGCGGCAAGTTAGATACCCCTTCTCCAAAGCTCAGCCAGCTCTGCCCGGAGAGGCAGCCTTAATTAGTCATTTGCCTGGCGTAACTCAGCAAATCTCCGTTTGAAGTAGGAGGACCCTGATTAGAGTTTGATTTCCCCGTTTCCATACCGTGTCCAAAAGGTAAAAGGGCGGATGCGCTCATAGGCTGTGGGTCTCCGTCCTTCTCGACCTGCCTTCTCCGCATTTATGGAATTTAGGAGTAAATACCTCCTAGACATAGATGAATTCTGCATGCCAGCTACCTGTCAAGTGTAGCAAGTCCTCAGCCAGCTACTGCATTAGGTTTTTGGTTTAAAGCCACTCTAAATGATTTATTGTTTTTAAATTATTTACATGGCGTTATTCCTTCCTTGTAAAACGCAGAAGCGCTGTCAGGAGCCACATCGCAGCAAGGTTATGAATGGCAGTACAAGTAAATCAAGGTAATTAGGCTTCACGTTGCAAATACTGACAAGTTCTCCGCCAGCCACCGCTTCACCGGTGATAATAAAATTTGCATGATTTCCTGACATTATATTCACCGCATATTTTCACGGCACGCTCACTGTAATTACCGAGGGCGTGATCTCACACTCAGAGCAAGCAAAACTCTCCCTGAACCCAGCAGGGACTATTACAGATGCTTAGAAACGAAGCGGCTGGAATTAAGGAGAGAGTTCCCTACATAGCTTTAGGGATCTGTGATGGATCAAACTGAATCTTGACAGCTAAAGGAAAAAAAAAAAAAAGAGCAATATCCTCTCAACTACTCCTAAAGCAAGACCAGGTCAAATTATAATGAGACGAAGGTATCTCAAAGATAGGCTCCCGGTGCTAGGCTTTGGGAAAATTGACGCCTGCAATTTGTTTTCTGGTTCTTTGATGTTAAAAGTAAATGTGATTTGAATCCCTGATATAAAAGCATATGTAAACATAGCTTTAAGTTTGGAAAGAAGCATATATATACACACACATACATACATATATATACACATATATATGAAGAATATATATTGTATATATGAAGATATATATACACATATATATTCTATATATACACATATATATTCACTATATATGATAGTCTTCATATATATACACATATATATTCTTCATACATATATGTGTGTATATATATACATATATATTCTTCATATATGTGTATATATATGTATATATATACATATATATATATATCAGAATTAACTCAGTACTATCAAAAGCTCGTTGCAGGGTACATAGGAAGTAAGAGTAACTTAGCAAGTGTCCACGATCCATTTGCAGCCTTTGATTTGGTCAAGTTCATCCTCAGTGCCTGGACATCTCTTGTATATACAAGCATGCAAATCATATACTTTCTGTGTTCCAGTTCAGCTAACCGAGTTTACATCTAATTCTCCCCCCTTTCTGAACCCTGGTTCAAAAGCCTCCTCTTCCATAGCTGTCCCAATAGAAAAGAGGAACCTACGGTTTTGAATTGTATGTACTATAAATTCTCAAGGATAAGTATTTTATAGAAGGGAAAACAGAAATGAGTAGCCTCTGTGTGGCATTGAAGGAGAAGACAGGAAAAGAAACCATCCCGTTTCCAAACTTGGCCTCAGATCTTGGGAGGTTGATACAGTATTCCAGTCTCATGTCCAACCTGAAGGAAAACTGTATGTTCTGTGCTTCTGAAGTCAAAGCACCTGGCACACTCTCTGGCTTATGTCAAACAGCACTGTCATATGAACATAAAGACAGGACATTCTACAAATAGCTCTTTCAGGAAATCCTTGTGGAACTCAAAGCCTGGCTATGGCTATACGTACCTGAGTTAAGAGCACCTTTGGACAGAATGAAAAAAAAATCCTAATTTTCAAGAATTTAGAAACATTCGGTCAGTTACAAAAAGAAGAATTACAAGGATTGAATCATTGCCTTCACCACCTTAGAAAGCAGCCGGTCGCATAGCAATAAAAACACTGTTGTTGGGGGCAGTCAGGGATCTTAGGTGCTGCCTGCTCCAGATCTTAGCATCCCCACAGCAGGAGGAATCTACTGGTAAACCCTTAAAATAATGGGATTAGTAAAGGATTCCCACACCTCTGCCTGGTGCTAGTCGAAGTAAACAACTATGGTGATTGGAACTGTCTCCTCTGTGTATCCCTCAAGGTCAGTCTCTCTTTCTAGGTCTTGGTATGCTGGGGAGGGGGCCATGTTTGCAATGGTAAGGTCTATGAACTTGTAGTAACATATATGCAATCTTCAGAAAAGTGGAGTAAAAGCCTGTTGCAAATAGTTTGTGTTAATTAGCCTAAAGATTACATCAAGCTCTGCGGTAGGTTTGCTCATCTTTAATTATATCCATTTTTAGAGCCGTAGTAACTTATGAGATTTCTGGAATGTGTTTAGTAATCCACTGTGGAGCCTGACTCAGAGTCCTAGAAGAAAGATATCTAGTGTGTCCAATTGCCATGACTGGGGCTCCCTCACTCCTTACTGCACTGTAGCGTGAATAGGAACGCATCAAAGGCACACAGAGCACTTAGCACAATAGCCATACGAGTCTATTTATGCCGATGTGACACATTACACACTGAATCATGAGTGGTCATAACTTCTGCTAAAAATACACACGCCCTTGTTCAAGTGACCTTTTGCACGCCCCCAACTGGATTTTGAAGATGAAACAAGCCATCTTTTGTAGAGTTCAACAGTCTTGCTTATTTTATTGTTGCTGTTGACAATACCGCTCTCAGATTTCTTTTGTGAAATGTCAGAAATGAGTCTGCCCAAACATCTCAGAGTCAAGACCAAGTTTTCTGAGTGAATAACTTCTAACTGAATGTGTGTCGTGTCGTTGAAATAGTCAATCTTAAGGTCTCAAGGTCACATCGTAGGGTCACTCCTTCTGAGCATTATTGCCACAGTTTTCCTCTGTAGTGAGCTTTTGATTGAGGGCTTCAAATAATGATTAATGTAGCAGCTGATCAGTCAAGGTGTTTACAACCAGCGAGTCCATTTAATGAGGGTCTTAAAATGATTATATTAATTTTTTGAGAACTTCAGACAAATGTATTTTGATTGCATTCACACTGTAAACCTCTCCCTAAGTTCTCCCAAATCCAATCCCATTTCCTTTCCCCCACCACCTTCGTATCCTCGTTTTAAAACCCATTTTGACCCGCCAAATACTCCAGGGTATGGGAGCATCCGTTGGAGTACGGTCAACCTACCAGGAGCCACACCCTTAAGGATAAGAAAATCTGCCCTGCCCAGAGGCCATCACCTGCCCATAGTTTCTCGGGTAGGGATGGAGGCTCATGAACCCCTTCTCACTCCATGTTAGAATGTCTGCTGGCTTGGTCTTGTTCAGGCTATGGACAGACAACCACGGGTCCTGTGAGCTCATGAGTACAGGGATCCTTTTGTGTTGCGAAAAGACCTGCCTTGCTGTACTCCATCTCAATCTCTGGCTCTTACAATCCTTCATCCCTTCCTTTGAAATGGTCCCTGAGCCTTGTAGGGAGAGAGCAATATGGATGTCTCATTTGTGGCCGAACACCCCACTGACACTTATTTCCATGATATTTTTCTAAAGCCTTGAGTTAGAGAGTGTGGTAGTCGCACCCTGTTCCATCTTCCTATCTGTGCATGAGTTTGTACTCTGTCTTGTTCATGGTCGTGTTTATAGCTCTTCTGCGATTGCTGTCTCCCATTTTTCAATTTGGGGGGAAAAAAGAAATTCACTCTGAGAAAGCCTGAAAGGATTTTAGAACTGAGATGAGTGCCAGTTGAGGAGAGTGACAGAGGCATGTTCGAATGTATCCTGAAGTTCTCTCAAGACGAAGGCAAAGTTTAATCTAATAGGAGAGCTTAAGGTTTTAGTCAATTCTAAATTAGAATCGTTGGTTCTTGGTACCCAGAGTAGAATGTTGAAAGACCTCTGCCAACCAGCAGAGGGGACCAGGAAAAACTTGTTACTCTTATTTTTGTTCAATTAGCTAGAATAATTAAGCTAACAAAGTTTTATTAGCATTCTCCCCGCCCCCCCCAGCAGTCTGTTATTTTATGTTAAATAGATAATACCTAAGTATACTATACTCATAACTTTCTCTTAATCATGTCTGTTTACCAGGTCCTTTCTAACAGGAACCTGTAGATGCCTGCAGAGTTAGGAGAGGAGGGCAAAGGCGTCTCCATGGCAGTATGCAGCCTGTGACCAGAAAGGTGGGCGTGACTTGTGAGTTAGAAACTGGCCTGGAGGATAGCTAACAGGAAGAAAAAAAAAATACCAGCTCAAACTTCTAGAGAGTTTTTATAAATTATCAGGTCAAACCCCAACAGGATACCTAGACCTTCCTGGTGAATTCACAGCAGAACCACTTACTGCAGAGTCAGTGCCTGCTCCTCTCAGTTCACAGAGAGTGCATTCAGGACAGAGAGGCCAGACAAACACACAAAACAGCAGAGGACCGGGAGTCCCCTCTAGTCCCTTTTGCAAGTCTTCATATAGCATGGTAAGACCCACCCATAATCTCAGTCCTGGGGAGATGGAGACAGGAGAATCAGGAGTTCAAAGCCAGTTAAGATGCAGGAGGCGGTTTCAAAAACAAAGAAAAAGCCTGGTTATTTATATATTAATGTATTTATTTTTAATTGCTGCTGATCGATACAACTTGAAACTGGCATGATTTAATAATTAATGTGTATGTGACCTAAAATAAAATAAAGTATCCATCAGGCAATTGTTAACTCAATTTTTTGAACCCAGGAATAAGGATGTCCTACCAAATTTCCATTTTAAACTGTATTGTCAATTGTAAACTTTGGACTTAAATGATCTAAGCGGTATATCTTTGTTTCCTTTGCTTGGTAGACATGGTAGACATCAAAGAAGGTAACTTTGGAGATGATCAGATGAAAGCTGTTCTATAATCTTTTTTTTTTTTTTTTTTTTTTTTTTTTTTTTTTTTGGTTTTTCGAGACAGGGTTACTCTGTGTAGTTCCGGCTGTCCTGGAACTCACTCTGTAGACCAAGCTGGCCTCGAACTCAGAAATCCGCCTGCCTCTGCCTCCCAAGTGCTGGGATTAAAGGCGTGCACCACCACTGCCCGGCGCTGTTCTATAATCTTAAATAAAAATTAATTTCAGAAGGTGTATCACAGAGTATATGCATTAAGTTGGTACTGAGCCTAGGCGTCAATTTTCCATGCCATGCATAGAATGAGGGTAAGTTTTCCTAACTCAGAAAGGAAAAAAGACAGTAGTTTTTGTTGTCCGTAGAGCATAACATACCAACTTCTGAGAGCCATTATGACATGCAAAATTGCTCCATAAAAATCGTAAGACCTATAAGAAAATAGGATTAAGAGCACAGGCTTTAAGAGGACAGGGGCCTCATCAAATTAGTGATAAATGTTCTGGATATGTCAAATGATAAAAAGAATAAAGACATAAATTACTATAATAAATATGACAAACCCTTTACAGTACCAGTAAGACAAAGAAAGAGGGCTGGGGAGGTGCTTAAGTCCACTGACTGGCTGCAAATGGTGAGCTTTGCCCCCAAGCGCCTTTCCTCTATACAAAGCAGAAAGGGAGCTCTGCCTCTCCTCCTACGTTTCCCAGGGCATGCGTCCTCTCAAATTAGGACCCCACCTTATGACTTCACCTATTCTTAGCTGTGTCTGTGATGTCATTCTATCTACATTGGTGGCCAGGGCTTCGACATCCGAATGTTTGGAGGAGCACAGTCCATTCAGTCCCTCACGGGGCTGAAGCAGGTGAGCAGCAGTGCCGTCAAAAGCCGACAGACACGGCTCACTGGTCTCGTGCGGTATATGTGTGCCCGCAGTGTGTGCCCAGCCTAGTCCAACTGAAGCTGCTAATGACTCTCACAGGTGAAACAGAACATGTGACCTCCAGGCTCACACTGTGCTCCAGCTGCTCTCCAGAGCATCGAGTTGGAAGGAGGTCGTGTTTTTAAAACAAGGGCTGCAGCAGAACTGACTGTGGGTGTGTTCAGTGTATTCTGTCAACAAAGTTTGGGTACCTCCTTTGGACTAAGTATGTTTCTACATACTTAGCACTGCTACTATGAAGAAGCTGAGTGGGAGATGGACCACTCGCATTGATGATGTAGGTGGAGCAGACACTTTAAACAGAGCCATCAGTGCAGACATCTCTGGGGAGAGGGTTCAGTGAGTGAAAGGCCAGAGGAGAGGCATCCTAAACATCTGTAGTTAAAACAGATATATATCAGGAGAATGAGGTAAGGACCCAATCCACCCTACTGAAGATTTCTATGCAGAAAAAAAAAAAAAAAAGAACAACTTCTATGCTACAAATTTCACTTTGGCTGAAAATATACTGTAATAAGCAGGCAAAGCAGGTGGAAGGCTGAATCAATAGATCAAGCTAAAGATAATTTTAGACTCAGGTATAAAGGACTGACAGAAGGGACGGGGTTTATTCATTTTGAGGGTTTAGATAAAAGTTGTCACTAGTAGTTTGAATGAGAGGGTTGTGAGCAAAAGAAAAAGACAGGAGCGTGATCCCAGGTGTCTCGCTCAAGTTCCCGAGTAAGTCATCCTGCCCCTGACTGAGCTGGAGAAGCCTGGAGATTTTAAGTCATCTGGGAACAAGAGTTAAGCTTGAGACATGCTCAGGGGAGTCGAGGGTGGGAATTTAAACGTGGGAGCCATCATCACACATATGGTGAACGAGGCAGAGAGGAAATCACAAGAGAGTGCAGGGCCAAAGAAAGGGGGCAGAAGCTGAGCAGAGGCCTGAGGTCCCATGTCCAGGCCAGTCTGGGGAGAAGGTATTAACCAGAGAAAAGGAGCAGGCCTGTGGGAGGGGAGCACAAAGACCAGGGACACTGGCTTACTTTTCAGAAATATTGATGAGCCCTAAACTGCGAACATGCTCTCTGTGACTTTTGGAAAACACAACCTACAAGCTCTCGTATGATATGTGGGATACATAGAGTCTCATGTTGTGCCAGTGCAGCCAGAGTTAATGCCTCAGAAACATGCCTGAGGGAAGGAATATTTTAGAACTGTGCAGACAATGCAGCTTTTGAATGTGTGATTGCTTACAAGCGCTCTATAGCATATGTATAAGAATGTCAAATTTGCCTTCTAAACATAAAAACAGGGTTCCCCCATGGGTCCTCTCCTGACTCTCCTCCAAGTTTTCTTCCTCCATCCTGGGTGCCCCCTGTTTGTACGAAGCATAGCAACTCTCCCTGGAGAACTGGTTTCCTGGGAACACTAGGTCAAGAGCGGCACAGAGGGTTTGCTGGGGAGTCCTCTAGGAAAGAATCCTTGTACGTCCAGTCCATCTCTCAGGTGTGACAAATAAAAATAAGTTATACTCATCCAATGTTTACACTAAATTTCTGTTTTTTTAAAAAATCGGTTGTTTTCTCAGGATCTCAAGGGGTCTGTCTACCTGTAAGGATGTGGGCAGAGAAGGACGGAAGGACAGTGAGGCCTAGAACATGGTGGTACCCAAGCCTTAGCTAACGCCACGGCTGCTTTGAAGCTGTTATGGCTTCCTGGCAATGGGGGATTCTGAAACCAAGATGGAGCCATTGTAGCTCTGAATCAGTGGATCTGTAGCCTCAGGGGGCCCTTGGGTACATGCCTTACTTGGGCCAAGTCACTTCCCTAAGGTTTAAGGACACATCTTAGAGCAGTTGTACTTTCAGCCACTGGGGGACACATGTCATTGGACTACAGACCACACCCCAAAGGATCTAAGGTTTGAATGTCAACATTGGAAACTCTCCGCCTCCCTTGAGTGATTTACCCACTTAGTTAATCAAGGTAGCTGAGTGTATTTGGAAACTTAAGAGCACTGAACAGTAATTAAAACAGGCTGTCCTAGCGTGAGATGGTAGTAGCAACTATCACAGTCGGAGACTGATACTAGCTAGCATTGTTGCCTACAGAGTCTGGCCCTTCCACACAGCAGAGCCTGTTGGTATCACTGTCCATCTTCCCATCCAGCCTTATAGGCTGGACTGCCTGGTTTTGTGTGTCAACTTGACACAAGTTGGAGTTATCACAGAGAAAGGAGCCTCCCTTGAGGAAATGCCTCCATGAGATCCAGCTGTAAGGCATTTTCTCAATTAGTGATCAAGGAGGGGAGGGCCCATGGTGGGTGGTGCCATCCCTGGGCTGGTAGTCCTGGGTTCTATAAGAAAGCAAGCTGAGCAAGCCAGAGGAAGCAAGCCAGTAAGAAACATCTCTCCATGGCCTCTGCATCAGTTCCTGCTTCCTGACCTGCTTGAGTTCCAGTCCTGACTTCCTTTGGTGATGAACAGCAGTGTGGAAGTGTAAGCTGAATAAACCCTTTCCTCTCCAACTTCCTTCTTGGTCATGATGTTTTTGTGCAGGAATAGAAACCCTGACTAAGACATGGGCTTCTAGATGGGAGAGACCGTGGTGTGTTACTTATCTCTGTGCACCCCAACAGGTAGTGCCCCGATGGGCATGTCATTAGTCTCTGCTGATGTCTGTGGAAAACAAACAGAGAACAACTAAGCAAGCTATTCAAATTAGAATGTGTTCCACACTTGCCTCTGTCAGGGCGATGGGGCGCTAATATCAGGCCCTCAAGTCAATGTAGGCTGTATAACATCGCCTCTGTTCCCTCTGCCTTTGAGTCTTTTCATTAGGCAACCAAACTCTTGGCCAGTCCTTGGATTGGTCAGCTTGCTATAAGCTCACTTGTGTTGTCTGGTGTGGAACCCGTGGCTTATTTTAAGGAAACGAGGAGAAATAGACCCTTTCCTCCTTTGGATACCTTTGAAATCATTTGAAAACTGAGAGTCGCCGTCCTAAACGGAAGAGTCGTCTGTTACCTAGGGAGGCCTCTATTTCTCTTTTAACCCGCAACCTCACCCCTTATGAATGTCTGCTTCCACTAGCCCTTCCGTGAGTCACGCTCATGCTTGATGCTAATCCTCTGGTGGACATGCTTCTCCCGACTCGAACAAGTGTTGACACAGAGTAGGCTCCAGATTCCCTAAAGCCAGACTAGTGATCCCAAACTTTAACCACATTGGATCCTGCCTGCACATCCTGCCTCGGGCTCCACGCCCACTCACCGCCCACGGCATGGAGCTGTGACCACAGAGCCAGATACTTGCAGGGTGGTCCTCTGAGCACACCCCCCCGGGGGGAAAAAAAGACATGAAATATTTATAGACAGCCAGCCAATGTGAGAGAAACGCTGGCGGAAACCACGGGTAAGGTGCTTGTAACGCTCACGGTAGACTCAGCAGCATCTGCCCACCCCCTCACACGTCCCGGGGGAGGTTCGTTTGCACTAACCTCGGCAATCCAAACTGCAGCAGCTGTTCTCAAAGGGAGTCTGATACATAATCCCTTGCCTAAGACCAACAGTGGGAGGTGATGTTTTATTTAAAATGTGCTAAATTGTTAACATTTTTTTTCCCTGCAGCAAGCAGGTACAAAAGCAGCTGGAAAGTTACAGTGCATTCTGGGCCAGATTCACTTCCTGATGTTTTAATTCTCTGTTTCTGCATTACAGACATCTTTATCTTGAACATAACGAGACTATGGAAAGCACAGGTCATTTTTTCATTTTCTGAGAAACTCTGAGGTTTTGTTTTGTTTTGTTCTGTATCTAATTCTCACTGTCAAGTATTCTCTAAAACAGATGGATTCTGAAGTTTCTCTTTTAAAAGTCAGGTACTATTTTCAATGTCCTTGTGATGCCTGGTTATTTTCAAATGAACACAGGACAGTCTTATACCTTTGATAATATCCTGTAAATCAATAAATGTGGAAAATATGCTATACATTCTTAAAAGGGAATACAAAGGTCACTTATGTATTGTTCTCAAAGTAGGAGGCTTAACCTACAGCTTAGGCTTTGGGTCTCTCATAATAAAGAGTATCTTAACTTTAAATTACTTAGGCAAAAATAAAGGTTTTTTACTATACTAAGAACTAACTGGATATAACATTCCAAGGCTAGGATTCACTCTCATGATAATATAAACAAGAATGTAAGCCTCCTTCAACCAGGTATTGTGTTTAATTTCATCCCTAAACCCTCACTGTGATGCCAGGTATGTGGTGAACTGGGCATTGACTGTTTGCTTGAAATTTATTAGTGGTGTCCAGCATACATTATTAGCAACCATGAAGCCATTATTCATTTAGTTTACATCACTGACTCCTTTGGATCTTGGAGTTTTGTTTGACTGAGTTGATTTTGTAGCATTGAACATTAAATTCTCAGGACTAGAGAGAGAGGTCTTGTAGTCTGGGATCTGCACCACGAGCTGCTTTATGTATGTGAGTGCTCATTTCAGCATTCTCTCTCTCTCTCTCTCTCTCTCTCTCTCTCTCTTCTCTCTCCCCCCCCACTCTCTCCCTTCACCATGAAAGCTGAGTTTTAGGCAACATCATTTCCAAGGTAAGAATGAGCTTTCAGAGACAACCCTATTTTAATCCTCAATGATACAAGTAGCCTGGCTTCCCTTCCTAACTGTCATTTGCAGGAACTGCAGCCCTCACAGGATATTTGTAGAAGTGACATAGATCACTTGAATTATGTTCACTAAACAAAACCACATCTTCACCCCCATTGTAATACATCCTTCATGAAAAAAAAATACCATAAAAAATCAGAATTGACATTAATGGAAGATATGCTGCTTGTAAGCTGTTTTCCTCTCCAAAATTTAAACTCATTTTTTTTTTCACATGCTCCGATCTAATAGGGACTGTTGCAGAAGCAGGCTATTTTTATACATTAATTAATCAGGTATGCAGGTGCCCTTGCTCTCAGGGGCCCTTTGCGGAGGTAGATGTAGGACAACAATTAAAGTTTGAAATAAGAATGTAAATATATAGCATGTGTCAGCGTGTGGAATGCACACATTCTACAGAAAGCCGCCGTAAAACGCAGGGCTGCGGGCGGATGGATGCACAGCCGTAATTGCTCTCCCGAGAGTAAAAGCAGTCCCGTTGCCTCCTCAGCAGAAATTCACCTCCCTGTATGAAAATCTGATAAATTTCCCAGTTTCCCACAGAGGGAACGACAGAGAATTTAATGAGAAACACATTGGAACAGGACCTGTCACTGTGTGATTATGCATTCACTAATCTCACTGTAGGGGGACAGAAAAACTCAGTCCTCTCTGAGAGTTTATCTGAGAAAGGGGGAAAACCACATCGAGAAATAAATTGCCAAAAGAGAAATGTCTCCACTCCCCCACTGATACCTACTGACCGGTTCACTAGACAGTTTCTTTGGTTTACAAATAGCAAACACATCGGGATTTGCCTAGTGACCTACTTTTATGATGGTCAATGAAACTGAAGAGTCACATGCTAACTAACGTATTGGTACTTAAACCAGTTCATAAATGTCTGGCATTTTTAGTTTAGTCTCACAATTTGTGTGTAAGTATAATGTCAGGGACAGTGGGTGTCTTGCACATATTGAAGGGGCTATCCTACACCCAGCATGAAATTCATTTACCTGGGATAGACCTTCTCAAATACATGCTACTCATCAACTAATTTCATCCTAAAATTTTTGAACAACTATCATATGCCAGGGACCTATATACATGTATATTCAGCTCTGCAGATAAGTCACATATCTGCTGGTCTCTACAAAATATGTCACAGAAACATATTCAAAATTACTATCAGCTAATAGAATTTTGCAAGAGATTTCTCATGAAAGACTTGCCTAATGTCAGATTGTAAAGTGAAATAAGTGCAGATAAGATCCTGCCAAAATGTAAGGGTAAGAGAGCACAAAGAATATATTGAATAAGCATTGGGCTAATCAGGGGGGCAGGATGAATGGAAATAGGCAGCCTCAGAGGGTAGGAGATGGGTGGACCCTCTGGAAAGTACCAGAGACCTGAGAAGAGAGAGACCCTCAGCACTCAGTGGGGGTGACCTTAGACAAAATGCCCAACATTGGAAAGAGGGAACTTGAAGAGTCCTCCTCTAGTAGTTAGACAGGGCCTCAAGTGGAGGGACAGGGTTACCAATTCACAGTCAAAATTTCTGATCCAGAATTGTTCCTGTTTAAAAGAAGTGCAGAGACCAAAATGAAAGAGACCGAAGGAAAGGCCGTCCAATGACTGGCCCAACTTGGGATCCATCTCATGGTGGGGCACCAAGGCCTGACACTATTACGGATGTTATGATGTGTTTACAGGAGGGAGCCTGGCACGGCTGTCCTATTAGAGGCCCTACCAGCAGCTGGCTGAGACAAATGCAGATACTTGCATCAAACCATTGGGCTGAAGTTGGGAACCCCTGTGGTTGAATTGAAGTAGCTGAAGGGGAGGGCAACCCTGTAGGAAGACCAGCAGTCTTGACTAACCTTAAGGAGCCCAGGGAGCTCCCAGAGACTGAGCCACCAACCAGGAGCACACAAGGGTGGCCTAAGGCCCCTGGCACATATATATAGCAGATGTCTGACTGGTCTGGCCTCAGTGGGAGAAGATGCACTTTATCCTTGAGGCCCTAGGGAAGAGGGAGGCCTGATGGGGGATAGCACCCTCTCAGAGACAAGGGAGAAGAGGAATGGGATGAGGAGCTGTGGGCGGGGAGACAGTGATCTGGGGGTGGGGCAACAACTGGAATGTGAATAAATTAATTTTAAAAAGAGTTGGGCAAATCAAACATATCTCACTGAGTGCCTTGCGCAAGTTAGAACTTTAGAGAAAACTTCCTGAATGACAGGAAAGAAGGGAAAAAAAGTGATTGGGTGTTTGTGGTGAGCTGTTTTTATTCGCAGAAATGATGTCAAGAAAACGTGGCTCCCAACCCTTCATACATTTCTTGAAGGCTTACAGAACATAGAATTATCATCACGAAAGGAACATTAAAAGATGACGTGGGGTCTAAGAACTGTTTATTGTGACCAATGGTACTGCTCCAACCATTGCTTTCTGTATTAATTCACACTGTGCACATCTTCCATAAAATACCATACTCCTGGCATGACCTCAGTATTGTGAGTCTATTGATCCAGGCTCCATCTTGGCCAATTGTTAAGTCTAGGGATCAAACACTGAGCTCTCTGAATTCTAACAAATATTCTTCCACTGACCTCTATCCCTTAAGATCATCCTGCATATAAGATATTTGCAATTGGGATTTATAACAGTAGCAAAATTATAAAGCAGCAACAAAATAATTTCATGGTTGGGGTCACCTCAACGTTATTAGCATTAGGAAGGTTGAGAACCATTGCTTTTGACTATTTTAGGTCTAAACACAGCATCTACTGACTTGTATGTCTTCTCTCTCCAGGACTTTCAAATAGGGCAAGCAGCTCAGGGTTGGAGGTAATATTGTCTCTGCTTTCACGAGATGAAAGTCTTACTTCCACCACAGTTTTGTATAATTAAATTACATAATAAAAGAAAATTGAGAGCCATTATACTTTAAAATTTCTTTCTTCTAAACACTTTATAGGTAATTTATATAATAAATTTGCCTATCTGGTCTGTGCTTTCTTTTCTGTCCCTAGACTATGTGTTCTTTGGAAATGACTCCCGCTGGCACCTTTCTTTTATCATTGTCATACAACTTTACACTGCAGGCCACTGCAATTCAGCTCAAAGGACAAGGTGTTTTATATTCACAGTTCTACATAATTGGTTTCTTTAGACAGGAGCAGAGGTTGATTAGGGGAACTCTCCTGCTGATCATCTTATTTAGAATCCTCTCTTTATCTCTGTGTGTTTCAGACAGTGAGTATCATGAACTAAAAATCAAACATAAAACAATTTGCAAAACTGAAGTGTCCGTCTGATGATATTTCTGTCTGTTTGGCACGAATTGGCTTCCTAGACATTAACCCTTTGGGGGTGAACAGGGCCATAATTGGGCAGCTTTGTTTGACTGGTGACGTGGGTGAGTTATTTAAAAATAGTCAGAAATCACATAGCCACCATCTCTCTTAGGAAGTTGTTCTAAGAAGTAGTTGTACATATGCATGTCATCTGTACATGATTCCCTTAACTTAGGGAGCTTTCTGCTTAAATGTGCATTAATTAAATGTAACCGCATAGTGCCAGTAAAGTTCAGATAAGTGTAATTTAATTTATTTTCAATTTTAGTGTGGCTTTGCATTTTGAAATTAATGAGTCCTGACTTGTATATTCTATCATATATATTTGTATATATATATGCATTTATATGTATATAAATTATACATATTTGGGTTGCTCTCCTAACTTAACCTTCATATGTTAATTAAATCAAACTCAAAGTACAAGATAAGCTGTGCTTAGTGCACAGTGGTATTCAGCTGATTTGATATACACTAATATGTTAACTATCATCTGCTCCTTCTCCATTTATTAACAAGATTACCAATCTGTTTCTTTTTTGTAGTCTAATAACTTGAAGAATACTTCACAGTTTTTTAATAAGACACTTAAATAGATTGGAAGAGGATTTGTTACACGGCCCTGTGTAGACAGGGTCCTGTGGCAGTTATATAGGAGTTTGACATAACCTGTTTTTGTGTAGAACACCATTGGCTCATTTAAATCAGGAGAATTCTCAAGTATATGCTAATTAAAATTTGTAGCAATTCATTACTTTGTGTTAAGTGTGATATTCAGTCAGCTTATTGACTTTAATTCTGAGCATATTCTATATAATATAGACAAGTACCGTCTGTTCCCACTGAAATAATACAACTTTAGTGTGTGCCACTAAACTCAGTTTTGATGTGTCTTAACTGTGTTTGTGTTCCAGAGTAAGCCATACCTCATTTTAAGTAAAGCATTGATCAGTATTCCTCAAATATACCAGAGAATAAAGCACAGACTTCACGTGAACACTTTTGCTCTACGAAAGACACACATCTAAGGTCATCTACACCTCTTTATTGCAGCATTTAGGAATATAAGGTGAACACTTATGCTTCATAGATCTCCATAAAAATGATTATCCAAGAAAATAAATTTTGTAACTCTTTGTAAGTTAAATTTTCTGTGATTTCCATTCAGGGTTTGGAATTTGGGTTGAGAATGAACTATCCCTCATCAAATTTCCAAATTAAGCTCCTGCATCACAAGGGCAGATGCTTCTAGGGTACACCAGGTTTCCTTAGAGCAGAGCGGACCCACTCATTCCAGTCATTACCTTTAGGATAGAAAGCTCAAAATGTATTTGACTAAATAGAAGTATCTTTGACCATGAGACTTGCTTGGTTAGTGATTCATCTCCTGCAGCTACACACACACACACACACACACACACACACACACCCTGATTAGTTGCTCCCTGTGGGCCCATACAGTAAGGATAACAGGGATCATAGAAGTATTTTTAAGCACTCCAGTTTCATAGTGTATGCTTGATGGACAGAATAAGACTTATTCCTTCTTGAATGAGGGCAAGGGGCAGATAAAAGGAGAAGAAGCAAAAGACAGAGTTAAATCTCCGCAGACGTGCTGCACACTTAGTGTGTGCGTGCCTCCGTCCTTCTCTTTACATGAAACCTTCAAATCCATCAAAAACATCCTCCTTCTGATCGGGAGCCCAGCTGCTAACGCGGCCAGATTCCACATAATGCCATGACTTTATACACGATGCACACTCCAAGCTGAGCCTTGGGGGTTTTGAAAGCACATTTTAAAAATATTTTTAAACATAGAACTAAACTTATACGACTTGAGGTATAGCTAAAATAAAGTAAACGATGCCGTAGTAAAGAGAAAAAAAAAAATGCAAAGGCGATCCAGATCCTATCACACAAGCTACCAAAACATTTATAATCCATGAACAGCAATAAACAGACTGCTTGTATCATGTTAATTAAAATAAGAAAAGTAAGAAAATATGCTCAATGTTGAGGTACCTTAAAAAAAAACAAAAGTTTATAAAATATTTTATCTGCATCAAAATATTCTTTGGGAAACAAAAATAAAAATGTATCATGTGTGTTCTTTCCGGTTGATCTGTAAAAGTCAGAAAAATACATAGTCCGGGCCATTGAACTGGTTTGAAAATGCAGAATGCTAAACATCCTCAAATCACGAAGCCTTTATAATAACCTTAGTGATCTGAAGGGATGTGCTCCCTGGATCGCTACAGAGAATTCCACTTCTTTTTTATTTAAAATTTAGAAAACAGTTTAGTTCCAGTCCTAGTAGAAGAAATGACCTGACTTCCACTCATGTAAGCACGGCGGATGGCTACTGTGTCCAAAAGTTTCCTTCAGGGCTCCGATGACGCCTGTAGCAAAGGTCCTGAGGCGAAAGAATAGTTTCTCACAGGGCCGGGATAAGTATCATCCAAAGCGAAACTTCAATCTGTACTTCACTGGGCTGGGACTTCTGCGTGGAGGCGTCAGGGGGACCTTTGGTTTCACGGGGCTGGGTGGCTTTTTCTTTTCTGGAACCGTGACCGTGAAGGACAGTTCGGGCTGCTCGGATTGCTTGAACCTGGGTAGGAAGTGGGTGGACACGTGCTGGGGTTTGACGCGTGGGCTGCAGCCTCTCTTGGCTTTTCCTCTCTTGTTCAGGGCCACGTACCACTCCCGGCCTGTCTTTTCAGTTCTGTGGATCGCCGACGCGTAGGTATTATAGCTGTTTTCTTGAAATCTCTCCCTGAACTTGCAGTCATCTGTAAATTTGGCCTAGAGGTGGAGAGGAAAGAGAAAATTTAAGTTGTGGCAATATTTCAGCATATAATAAATATGAAGTCTTGAAAATCCAAAAATTGTATGAATCTAGGGTCCTCTTAATCTGTTCCCTTTTATAAAGATATGTTCCTTTTAAAGTTAGTGTGTGTTGTGTGTGTGTCTGTGTGTGTTGGAGGTGGGTTCTATATTCCTGTCTCTGCCACACAATTTTTATTCATTATGATTAGATGATATAGTATCATTGATAACACAAATACTTGGAACTATTGAGTTTAAGCATTATGAACTCATTTTAATATGTATAAATACTGTTACTGTTTTTAAAATACTTTGAAAACTGTACCTAAAATTTAACTTAAGATTTTTCCCCCCAAGACATCATAAAAGAGAAAAAAAACTATATTCCTAAGAAATAATTGGCCAATCAAACGCGCAATTGTGTTTGTAGAGGGCCACGCTCCCTCTAGGGCCATAGTTTGCAAAGTCACATGATTCTTTTCAAACAGGCATACACTTTCAGTGTTATCAGTGTGATTCTTGATGCCCAGAGAGGGGTGGCATATGGCTCTATTAATATTGCATGTGTTAAAGTTCTTTAGGAAAAAAAATACATTGTCACATATGTGGTTCGAGAGAGTGCAGCTGATGCCAGGAAGAAACAAGTCATAGCAACATTTCACCTGCGTCTTATCCACACCCACACAGCCAGGCTGGCTAGGATGCACAGAAAGGTAGACAGAAAAGTCCGTCAAGGTGCGGCATATAGAAGTCATGTGATCTCAGTGGACGGGGAGTCCGATGTGAGCAGCAGGGGCGGTCGGCAGGAACGCAGGAGAGCGTGCAGCATTATGGCTGTGTCACATGTGAGGAGTAACAGGGTGTATGAGTGAGAAAGAGCCCCCAGGGAACATGAATGTGTGTGCACACACTGTGTGCTGCAATGTGACTTCCACGTGGGATGTATGGTAGAAAGGACAAGAGGTGGGGCTGACAAAGCAAGCCAGTGCCACCCCCAAAAGAGCTTGTGTGTCAAGCTGAGTGTTCTGAAGGTGTATGAAGGAGGGACAGTGCAGGTATATATCGATTTTCCTACCATGGCCTGGGACTACTGTCTAAACTCTTATCCTTCAGCTCCTATGCAGAAGCCCTACCTACATGGCTACTATGTGAACCAACACATTTCCCCAAGGAAAGGATTTATAGTTCCCATCAAATATAAGACAGTCCAAAACCTTAAATGGCTTAGCAGTTCCTCTACTAGTCCAGACTCACAAGACTCAAAATTTCAGAGTCCCATTTGCACAGAGCTCCTGGGTTTGAGAATAACTGGTGGTTTTCCCCGCTGTGGTAGGATTCTGTGTAGAAAATGTTCTGTTCCTTGCTTTTTTCTAATAATACCAAACTTTTCTCTGCAATGAAGATCGCACACTGAAATGTGAACGTCTGGATCCTCAAGGAAAATTACACAAGTCGATTATTAACACTCCCAGAAACAAACTTTTACCTCTGCAAATCTAGAGACACAAGCTAATTTACAATGTTTTCAACGTTTTTACCTTTGTGTTACACATGCTCCAAGTTGGGTTTTTTTTTGGGGGGGGGCATGGGGCAGGGGATTACACACACGTTTCTCTGGGAAACCCCTGGCCATCCTGAAACTTGCTCTGTAGACCAGAGCCTTGAACTCAAATCTGTCTACCTCTGCTTCTGCCTCTGGAGTTCTGGGATTAAAGTCATGCTCCCAGCTGTCCTGAAACTTGTTCTGTAGATCAGGCTGGCCTCAAACTCACAGAGATCTGCCTGCTTCTGTGTCTGAGTCTGGAGTGTTGGTATTAAAGGCACGCATCACCACCAGCCAGCGGAGGCCTCCTTAGTCTTTACACTTAGGTTCAAGCAAGCTCCTTTGCAGTGGCTGTAAAGTGTGTGTGTGTGTGTGTGTGTGTGTGTGTGTGTGTGTGTTTATATGCATTCCACAATACATTGGAGCTGCTAGGATGGAAGCAGATGTATTACAGAGCTATCTTTATGTGTGATATCATCACATCTTGTCTTTAATTCCCAAACTGCCTGCAGAAAGGGTGCTGTAATGATCCTTCTAATAAGGCTGTGTATTATTTGTTCCTGGTTTTTATTAAAGAGACTGTCTTTATGAATTCAATTTAATTTATCTATAGCTATTTAGCTCTTTATAAGGCTTTCCCATGTAAATAAACATACTTATAATTTTAATTTTTGTATTTTATTTTATTTTATTTTATTTTATTTTATTTTATTTTATTTTATTTTATTTTATTTTGTGAGACAAAGTCTTACTATAAACACCTTGCTGGACTGGAACTCTGTGTAGAGCTGTCTGGCCTCAAACTCCCGGAAGTTAAACTCCAGGAAACTGTCTTCTGACAGAGGGTAGATTTTGTTTGTTTTTTACTTTATGCTCTTATGAGATAGCAGCTCCCTACATGGAGCTGGCTGTCCTGGAACTCACTCTGTAGACCAGGCTGGACTCCAGGCCACAGAGATCTACCTGTTTCTGCCTCCCAAATACTGGGATTAAAGGTGTAAAGGTGTGTGCCACACCAGGCTTCCAGTTACAGTTTAAAATAAAAATTTCAATCATCTCAGCTGTTTGTGACTCCATAAAAGGATAAGTATTTTAGAAAGACGTGGAACATTTCATTAAAAGAATAACAGGCCTGAACTACAAATGAGTCCATGTTAGACTCTTAGTATTTAAAAGGATCTGGGTTTAATCTTTAACATCTCAAATAATAAAACTCTTTTTATTTAACAATGTTGCCAGATAACAAAGGCACACACAGGCTTGTCCATTTTCTAAGTGGGCTCCACTTTTTAGTCTTGTTTACTCCCATGGCTTCTAAGAAAGTAAAAGCATGTCTTTGTAAGGATGTGTCTGGCACATACATGACACATGCACATGTTCATACATGCACACATACATACACAGCATATTTTAAAATATGTATCAGTTTCATCCTAGAGTGAAAACCCACTTATTCATCCCTATCATTACCCAACGCAGAGACTTCCTCCACTCTGAAGGTTTCATGCTCTGAGGTTCATTAGAAAGCCCTTCAGAGGTGACAGCTCTTGAGGATGCCCATCCTCCCTAGGGTCACAGGTAGAAATGACACTGTGCCGACGCCCTGTACGCTGTGTGCAACACCCCCCTCCCCCTACACACACACCATTCCTTCCACATTCTACTTAGAGGCCGGAGTAAACAGAATGACTGTTTGGATTTTCTTAATAGACTTCTAATTTGTGTTTTGTCTGAAAGATTCTCCCATCTATGATGTACCAGAACTATTTGAACAAGCTTTTCCCTGGCCCTTTGTATTAGGAAATCTAGTTTCCTCTGGAAGGACTGGCGGCTGCCATCACTGTTCTCACCTTCTCAAAGGTATAATGCCGACTAAACAGAAGATCTCTAATGCGTGGTCAGCGTGGAACCTCTCAAGAACAGAGCAACCGGGGAATGAATATATATATATAAAACTTTTCTACTGAAGGTAAGTTTTTCAAATGATATATTTTAATTATTTTGCCCTCCTTCATTTTCTTCCATAACCCCCATCTCCGGCCCATCCAACTCCATGCTTCTCTCTCTCTCTCTCTCTCTCTCTCTCTCTCTCTCTCTCCCTCTCTCCCTCCCTCCTCCTTTAGAAAACATACAGGCAAATAAAAGAGAGTAGGATTTATAAAAAGAAAAAAGCACAAGGAACACATACAAACAAAGACACAAGCAAAAGACAAGTGGGCTTTATTTTTAAGTGCACAGACAAGAAATATGAGAAAAATTACAAAACAATCAAACAATCAAACAAACAAACAACACAGCACAACAAAAATTCCTACAAAAGTACCCCTGTGTTCTACTACGGGGCATCGGGCCTGCCCTTAAATGTGATTTGTACACCAGTGAGACTTCACTGGAGAAAACTGACTT
Organism: Apodemus agrarius; assembly: GCA_964023405.1. NCBI lineage: Eukaryota > Metazoa > Chordata > Mammalia > Rodentia > Muridae > Apodemus > Apodemus agrarius. The sequence goes on from OZ030016.1 coordinate 11,280,631, forward strand.
CTTCACAAAGCAAGCTGTCATCTGGAGACAGTTTCTGGGTTAGGAATGAGAGGCTGTCTCCAGTTCTTCTCTCAGGTCTGGGCCCCCATCTGGCTTTACCCTGTGCAGACCCTATGCATGCTGCCACAGTCTCTGTGAGTCCGCCCGTGCATCCATCCTGTTGTGTCTGGAGACCCTGTTTCCTGGATGTGCTCCATACCTTCCAGTTCTTACATTCCTTCTACCTCCTCCTCTGCATCTTTCCCTGAGTCCTGGTGAGGAGGGGGTTGAAGATGACATTCTATCTAGGACTGAGTGTTTCTAGGGCACTTTCATGCCACATTCTCCTTTAAATTATAGCATATTTTCTAATAAAATGTATGGTTTTCAAATGATAGACATGCATTATTTCCCTAGGAGGAAGAGTAACGCTGGCATACACGTTTTTATTTACCAAAGGTCTGATATAAACAGGTAAATCAAATGCTAAATGAGCCACTGAAATCAGCCATAACTTTAGCATTCACCCACTGTCGGTCAGTAGGGCAGCAATGCCTCAGATCTCTGACTTTGCTGGACACACTTGTAATCTTAGCACTCCCGAGGGTAAAACACGAGAATGACCATGAAGTCGGTGAGACTTTGTCTCGGCAAAGAAAGGAAAATAAAAAACAGGATTATCTCCCATCTTTGTTTCATAGATGTTTTAATTGATTTGATAACTGTTGCTGACTGTGTAGCCAAATGTTATGGCATTTGCAGCTTCTACAGAGAAAAACCACATAGGCACCTAAGCCCTTCCAGTCTTCCTTAATGAATTAAATTATCTGTGTATTTCTCTTTCATTTTACAAGCATCTGAACAAGTTACAATCAAGAGGCCCTGAGTTGAACATTAAAGTGAAATATTCAAACCAATTTAATTTACTATTTCTGTCAAGACAAGTAAAACTTAAGCAATTAAATTATGTTTGCTTAAATATCCAAATCATTACATGGAGGGAGGGGGATATGTATGCTGGGAATGAAAGCAAGAATCTTTTATTGCCAAATGCTGTACTCTGGCCTATGGATACCTAATTTTTGACAAAGGGATCAATAAACAGGGCTGGCAAAACTGACCTCTGCCTGCAAAGGAATTAAATTAGAAGTACATCTCTCAAGCTGCACAAAGATATCCCATGAAGTGGATCAAAGACCGCAAGTGCAAACCCAAAGTGCAGAAATTCCAGAGGAAAACAATAGGGAATGAATTTTCAAGTTATAGCTCCTAGCAAGACCTTCCAGAACAGGAGTCCAGTAGCCCAAGGAATGCCCCAAGAATCAACAGATGGAATCATTTGAAATTGGAACATTTCTAGGCACAAAGAAAACTATCAGGGAGTCTGCAGAATGCTGCAGAGAGGTAGTATCTAGAATACACAAAGAACTGCAAAACTTAAACACCAAAAAAAATGGGCATGAGCAAGCAATTCTCCAAAAAGGAAATACAAGGGATTTTTTTGGGGGGGGGCATTCAACATCACTAGCCATTGGGGAACTGCACATCGGGGAAACTGCAAATTAAAACTACTTTGAGTTTCATCTCATCTTGGTCAGAATGGCAAGATCAAGACGTCAACTGTCAGCAGATGATGGTGGAGATGGAGGAAGGAAGAAAGTTTTTGCACTACTGAGATTGTAAACTAGTGTGGACACCATGGAAATCTATATGGACCCACTAGGACCTAGCTATATCATCCCGGGCATCTCCAGACACCAGGCTGTATCCCACCATAGAGATACTTACACATCCATGTTTATTGCTGCATTATTCACGAAAGCAAGGAAATGCAACCATTTTAGACAACTATCCAGAGAAGAGAGGGTAAGGGAAATGTGGCACTTACACAAAGTAGAATTTTATTCTGCTTTAAAGAATAGTGAACTCACGCTGGGCGGTGGTGGCACATGCCTGTAATCCCAGCACTCTGGGAGGCAGAGGCCACAAACAGTTCAGACATCTGGTGCAAAAGTATTATATCAAGCTAGGTAGACGATACACAGAAAGACAAACTTCATGGATTCCCTTGAATCTTTCAGTGTTTTTATTAATGCCGATGAGAGGTAAGAGAGGGTACAGGCCATGAAGTTAGAAAGGAGACCAGAAGTGGGGGAGGGAGTTAAAGAAGGTGATCCTGGTAGCAAATGTGAGACATGTGGTGACTGTGGAGGCTAGCACACGATCACAAGGGAGGGGTAGGGATTGAGGGAAAGGAAATGGAAGATGAATAACAAGTTATAATACTCTGTGGGCTAATTTGTAAGTAAACAAGTAAGTAAGTAAATAAATAAATAAATAATAGTGTTTTGGTTTTAATGTGTGTTCTCACAGTGTGGAATCCATTCTAAACTATGGGTGCTTTTTAAAGGTTCTTGCCACACACCTGTAATCTCTGCATTGGAAAAGCTGAATCCAAGGATCTCTAGCTCCAGACCAGGGTTACGCAAATACCAGTGCTCAAAAAGTACAGATGAAGAGGCAATAAGTGAAAGAGGGGTCAACTGGAATTCGGATAGATGGCACCTAATACACGGAGCTTATAAGGCATTTCATCTCTTTACCTATTTTGCCATGTTTTCATAGGTTGCCTTCTTTCTCCTAAAAATTATAAATTTGAGAAAGAATTGACTTAATCCAAATAATTAAAACGTTATTCTACACTGCAATAAAAAAAAAGAAGTATGCTTTTTTCAATGTGTGCTTTGAGTAGTTTCCTAGCTGCATGGATCCCAGCTTCTGGCTACTTTACCCAGGTTCAGTATTGCTTGGCTCTAGCCTTTACCTTTACCTTTACCTTTACCGGTATTGCTGTGTATAGCTGTGTATAGCTGTGTCCTGATGTAGGTCAATGTGAGCCCAAAGGAGCTGCCTTTACCTATTACCATGTAAGTCATATGCAGGTCCATGGTAGCCCTGCTATGCTACCCTAGCAGGGCCATAGCCCCTGCTCAACACTGGACATCTTCCCATTCTATAATTCATTATTCCTATTGAGCAGCTCAGGGATTACTGGGTTTACATTAATACAGTGGCAAATGCCAGCCAGGAATCATCTTAAAAATCAATCAGATAGCAAATTTATATTTCAGTGATACATAACCTCAAAAGGCTTAAAATTTTTATACAGATATTTAGATGGCTTCAAAATAAACAACTTAAAGAACATCAATATAACTTTTAAAAAATTAATCATAGGGCAGATTTAAGATGCCTGTTCTTCTGGCCGTATCTCTAGATTCTATTTTAGTAAGTGTGAGATTGGGAGTTTAGACTTGAATCACCAGTACCTAGATAGTAGTGATGGAGGTGAGGTAAGGATCATATACGGAGACCAGGAGTAGAAAATAGGTGCTTGATTTCTGGTGTCTTTAATAGCCCTGTAAAACTGCACTACTCTATATACCATGATTAGCCTTCATTACTTATCTTCTGTGTGATTAACCTGTATTATTTACCTCCTGCAATAATCAAGATCCTATTATTTGGCCTTGAGTCAGAAGAGTAAAGACACTGTCCACCTAAAGTTCCAGTTTCAAGTACCAGGTTGGGCACATAACACTCATTCCCTGACTGAGACTACAGTTCTTTCCTTATCACTGAAAAGTAAGACTTGCCTCCTCACATTTGTATAGCCGACTTAGTCTGAATTTCTTCCATTGTTAAGGACTGCTAAGTACCAACCCCTAAACCATCAGAGCAATGGCACACTGTGACTTTCTTTAAACAACTTGGATTTTGAATCAACAGGTCCACTCATTTTGCCCCACATTTCTTCAACAAAGACCTCACCAACCTCAGAAGTCAGAATTAAAGTCAGATACAAGAATTAATTGCAAACTCATTCTGGATCACAAATCACTGGCCCTTTCCTTTTTCCATATACATGAGCTCTTCTATACCTAGAACCTGTGGTCGTGACAGGAAGTGGGGCTTGTAATAGGTGATTTTTCTAAGTGATAATCATGTTTGTTCCAGTCTATTTTTCCTTTTAGTAAACATGCTGATATTGGGGGAGGGGCTGTTGGCTCCTCATTCACTGCCCCCAGTGCCGGATGTCCAGTCCAGACTATCCTCTTGGCTAGCCAGCTGGCTCCCTCTGAACCCAGGAAAGGAGAATATTCTAGTCCTCACTCAGGGCTGATCAGCACCACATTCCAAGCCTGTTTCGTAAACTCTGCAATTAACCTTCCTTCCAAACATGATCCCCTAAAACCCGGAGACATAAGAAAATAACCATTTGACCACATGCCTGTCTCTGAATAGTCAAGCCAACATACTTTTTTTCCCCAATATGTAACAAGCTATCGTGCATACTTCATGAAAACATTGAGGCACACATGATCATCTCCAACTTTCCCATGTTTTAAAATTTTCCATACTAAACTGGACTCTAGGACTCCAAAGGGACTAGAAGACCATGAGAACAGGAACCCCTGTCCCTGTGCCAGTGTGAGCTTGGAACCTTGCCTTCAAATTTGGTTCCTTGGCTAAAGGAATCACTAGCAGATAAGAGGCTGTGGTGTGTGCAAACAGCATCGTCCCAAGGAACAAGGGCTAATGGCAAGTAGGATTTGGGCTAATCTGAATAAGTGAGGAACCACAGCTACTTGACCTTAAAATCAGAAGGGGGTATTGGAGATCACCCACCGGCTGCCAGAGAACACATTCTGGAAGATTTGTTTAAATAGCCAGTGATAATAGTTCCCAGGAGCTGCAGAAAGAATTCTGTACATACTGTCAGCCACTATCATTTTCTTATTTGTTCCAACTATAAATACAAAACGCGGAATATTCAATTACATGACATGGGTGTGGGATGGAATTTGGGCTCAAGGGTCATGAACACCCAGAGGAATTCATGCTTCACATGTCAACCGTGTAGGAGAAGCCAGAAAGGTCCTCTGGTGGGCTTTCCGTAAGGACCCCCAAACATGAGGGTGATGAGGCAAAGCCTGAGAGGACACATAGTCTCAGAAAGTGCCTCTATCCAGAAGAGGTTAAGACAGAACTGGAGCCAGGGTGATTACAGACTAACCCTGCTGGTTCTCTAGGAAGTTACCATTCTCTCCTATTGCCAGAGCACCACATACATTTTGACAAAAAGACCATATTCTTTCAGCCCATAACACCCTTTCTCTTCCTCTCTCTCTCTCTCTCTCTCTCTCTCTCTCTCTCTCTCTCTCTCTCTCTCTCTCTCTCTCTCTCTCTCTGTCTCTCCACAAACAAAGACTGTGGATTTTGGTGAGTGGGAATGGGAAGTGGGATGAAATCTTGTGAGGAGTTGGGGGAGGGATAAACTAGCATCTGAATGTATTATATGAAAAAAATATTTTTAATTAAATTCTTTTCAAGTGTGCTGGGAGTTCCACGTAGTTGGGACTATGGCTATCTAACGCATTTGGAATCTGTGAATGGTTTTGAGGAGAGGTGTGCACGGAGGAGGGGATGGATGGGGTGAGAGCTTCAATACCTGTCCACTCCAGGTTCAAGTAAAACTTCCATTGTGAAGTTGACAAACAGGACAGTTCTGTCAGCGTCAGTGCGCTCGTTCGAGGGCTGCTCAGGACCGGCTACTAAAGGGCCCCATCTTTGTGCACGTCCACAAAAAAAAGTAGCGTTCAGCCCGTGTACATTTTTAGGAAACAAGCAGTTCTTTTCCACTCAAAAGTTAGCCTTGAGAGAGGCTCCCTAAGTGACACAATGCCACACTGAACAAACATGTCTGTGTAAAAGCTCTGAGGCAGACACATTCCCTCCTCTGTAGACTAAAGCCAAGCACTGGAGACTTGGGGGGGGGGACGCGAAGGCCAGGGACAAAATAAATGTTGGGAATCCCAGGGTAGGTGAGAAGGTGGAAATTAATTTACAACTTTGCACACCTCGTCTAGGAGTCCCCTCTTCTTTGCTAGTTAATAGTGCTATAAATGCTCTTAATGATCTGCCATGGTCTTCATTTTTTACATATGGTGTAAGGCTATTACTTAATCAGGCACGTAATAATTCCTATAAGCACATGAAAACAATGTAATTCATTCCCAAACACAATGCTATCTCTTAAACTAACTTAGGCCTGCAAACCATTTGGATATCTAAAGAGGGGATCTGAAGAGGGCAGGTTTCCCTTCAATCTCACAACTATGTGACCTTAGGAAAATAACTACCCTCTCTAAGCCTCTTCCCTTGCCTCAGTGTCTGATGAGGTCACATGAGTGGAAGGTCCTTTGCAGAACTGGGAATCTACATCCCTGTAGCCTGGTGACCGTCTTTGGCTCCGATATCGGAACTGCATTGAGATGGACAATCCGCTGCAGGGGGATCATTTTCTCCGGTCACAGACCGGGCTCCTTTACACTTCCAACTCACTTTCAGTTCGGATGAAGAAGCTGAAGGTGCTCCTTAAGGCCACTGCAAGGTTATTAATATAAAGCAACCCACGAACTTCGTGTTGCTGAGTGTCGGTTAGTGGTTTGGGTGACAATATAATCCTGTAAGTATCAAAACCAAGTCAGGTAAACATGTTGAAGGTAAGAACGTTTCTTAACGTGTTCCACTACAGCGCAAACAGGAAAACAAAGCAGCTGGGCATAAAGCCGATAATTGCTATGATTAATGCTGTTTCTAAACTCAACTTCTTTAAAAATAAATCACTTCATAATTTAATTAGGTTTCCATCTTGGGGGGGTGGGTAACATGCTAATAAAAGCCCAGATAAGAGGATGGAGGTTTGGACACAATCGTGGGGCTTAAATTTTTATCTACGGTTCAGCTCAAAGTCATCAGAATGACTTTTATATCTGAGAGCCCCATTGAGTGACAAGAGCAAGGCTTGCTTTGTGCTGCTGAAAAGTCATTATCCAGTGACATAACTTGGGCCTGCCAGGATGGGAAAGAATAACAGATGCTGTTTTTGCATTATCTGCATTATTTCTACCAGTCATCCTTAGACATTTGGGTCAAGTTTCTAGAAATTAGTTACCCGAGTTTGACAGAGGAATCATGTACCCTAACCTCTCCGCTTGACCCTTCTAATTGGCATCCATTTATACTACTTTGCTTTCTGTAGCAATTATCCTCTCGCTGGCCTGAGTTCCGTCTATTTTTGTATTCACCGGTACGCAGAGGAGAGCATTTTCACTGTTACGATTTTTCATCCCTCAGACAAGCCCATAAGAGGCGATCTCTTTACTTGTTTTGTATCTTAGGACACTGAGGTTTTGAAGGTTTTGCAGCCTTAAAGTAGAACAATGAAAAGTCATTATTTTCCAACCTGGGTGTGAATCTTTAGCGATCAAACGTTATCCTTAACAAAATGAGAGATATCTGTTTTTTTCCCTCAGAAACACGTGAAATGTTACTTTTACTTGTTTAGTCATATCCTTCATTGTTAAAAATTGTATTAGTCTTTGAAAGAGTAAAACAACACAGAAATGAAATAAATCGCTTTTATAATTCTTGAAATTAATGACTGAAGGGTTTAACAAAGGCTTTTCATTAATCCTAGACTGTAGTGGTTTGCTACATTTACATTATGTTTAGCTTATTGCATTTAATAATATACACTGTTTATTGAACACTCACAAGGTCCCAAGTACTGCCCTAAAGACTTTATATGTACCTTCTTACAAAATCCCAAAGAGCAATAGTGTTCTTCAGAAGATATTAATTCCTTCAGATGCAAAGGAAAGGAAATTGTGAAGTTTTCCATATAGAAATGTGTGGAATTCTGATTTGATTCTTAAAAAAATCCATAGAGCGAAAGGCTAAGAAGCAGGTGTCAACTGATCTCACTCTCAAGTTAGATTTTCTGTATACTTTGAAAACTGCAAAAGAAATATTCAGCTATCCATTTCCTATTAATCAAAGGACTCACTTTAACAAATAATTGCCTCTTAAATTGATTTAGTGTTAAAAAATATCTTTTATCACAAAAAAATCCCTGAATTTCTTTTAAGTGTGATACATATACACTAGTATAAATAAACAGAACCTACAAGTAGTAAAAGCTAAGAAACAAATAATATTTTAAATGATTACAAAATGTGTAAGTACTCTGAAGAAAACTTTGGAATGTGAGATTACAGACACATACACAGTTGGTTATACATACATATAATTTTACCAGGAAAAAAAAACATTAAGTTCCTTAGGCAAATTGTCTGTCTTATCTACTCATTTGGAAACCGATCACTTCACTTTGTTACAGATGTGAAAACCCGAGGAGCGCTCTTTAACAAACACGAAGTGGTGTCTACTTACACTTGCATGGAGTTTTCCTTTTTTTGACATCGCTAAAAATTTGTTGCTGAAAACTCCTCGTATTCCTACAATCCCCTGAGACACAGCAAATATTTCCAAAATACCTAGGATGACAAAAAAAAAAATCCCAAAATAAAACACAGACTCTTCTACACAGAACTGTGAAGAATTCAATGTCTACTTCGCCTGGTCTCAGTCTTTACTACTGAGATTAAAGAAAAGAACATGCAATGACCTTCTGTGGCATCCAATATGTGGGCAGCTGGTTAGCGCTGAGGGTACACTCGGGATGGCTTATTTCAAGATTCAGAAACTTTATTCTGTTTCCTCAGTCATTTTGTATTTGCAAAGAGCAGGTTGCTTTGAGTGAATTTGACAATAGATCCTTTTCAAGCCCTGAAGGTATTGACAGGGGCTTTCAAAATAGTTTTTAATTAGTTCTAACTTGTTAGTATTTCACTAGTATAAGAAAAATTCAAAAACCTGGAAAAAGTATAATTTCTTACGTAAAACAATCTTTTCAAACCTTAAAAACCATGGCTGAGATACTGAAAATATAAATCACCTCTCCTCTGTAAATCGTTTAATGAATTATGTCTTGAGAAGTACTGCGCTTTAAGTCACTTCCTAGAAAAATGATCTGTATGATGTTGTGACTGTGTGATGCACAGTCCGTGTGTCAAGCCACCGTCCCTTCCTTTCCTACAGTCATTTCAAGAATCACATGTGTTGAGTCGAGAAACCGTTTACTGCAATTCCCTCAGGGTTTTAATAAGGTTCAATGGGTACTCTGCACATAGCTAGAAAGCCTGCCTAGTATTAGTAATAAAGTCACAAAAGACTTTATATAATTATGAGTGAGGACAATATTCTTGTTAGTTATACATATGATACTGTTAAAATATATAAACAGTATTATTTCATTAGAGCTGAAATACAGTAATATTGTTCATTAGAGCGGAGAAGAAGAAAAAAAATCAAAGAAGACACAGAGGAGGAGAAGGCAGACCTCAACACTTGGACACAACTGTTTCAAGCGGGAACCCTGCGTAGGGTATGTGGTGAGAGCTCTGCAGAAGTGACATTTTCCTCAGGGGTCTTTGAAAGAGCATTCTCCCCTGCAGGACAGGTGGTTAAACCTGCCACGGAGGGCGATGAGTACACGCAGGTGAACCGGTTTACTGGAGACTTCTGCTGCACGGCACACGCTGAGCACCTGCCAGTCTCACAGATGTTCCTGTGTGCTCACTCAGCTCCGTGTTTCAGCACTTAGAAATTTCAGACAGAGAAAGGGCAATACCCGGGAAACCGTTTTGTTACTGTTGTTTTTGAACAGTCTTAGTCCAGAATAAGAAAGCCATCTCCGAAAAATTGCAGACACCACTTTAGTGTTGTGTCTTTTCGTTGAGAATTAAAAGAAACAAAAAAATAAAAAAACAAAAACAAACAAAACAAAACAAAACAAAACCGGACTCACACAGAGCTGAGTTTGCTCATGTAAGAGAGTATTAAGACACTAGTGTCTTGCATATCATTTCCTTTCAAATGTTTCTGAAATTTAATTTAGGTAGAGACTAATATAAAAATTGTTTAGCTGTGACACACATGCCAAGGATTTAGAAGCAGCACCACTTTACCAGATACTGGCAAAGCACACAGAATACTTCGTAAAGTTACATACATCAGTTTATGCAGAGTATAATAGATATACCTACATGATGTATTTAACTTTCTAATATTTAAAACATACCCCACACATGTGATATTTAACTTTATAAAAAGATGTAGCATAATATATTATAATTAAAATGTGACTATCACATCTGATAAAAAGCTATATTTGAATCAGAATTTAAGAATAATATTGGAAGCATCAGTAAAGAGTTCAAATATTTAGCTGATTGGGAAATGAACACGTAAACACTACATATGTGATCAGAAGCATGGAAGGGCCATTTCGAGAGCTCATTTTTTGTGGAATGATTGACATAAGACAGTAGGGTTGGACCGTGAACTCTTCATGGTTGTCTTCAGTGTGTTCATGCCTCTAGACTGCTAAGGATGCGTTAACTCATATGTTTATTCAGCCCAAGAAACACTTTTCTGATCCTTTTTTAATTCAATATTTTCTGTACCTCAATTAATAGGAAGCCATGACAATGAACCTGAAGAATTTTCTGTTCTCCTTATGGATATGCTCAGCCTTATAAATGTAAATTGGTCCTATATTAATGAAAATATAGAGCAGCATCAAAGATCAAAGTCTCATATTTTTTAGTCTATTGAGATGTTGAAATTAAGTGGTTTTATAAATATTTACTTGGTTTAAAAAAAAGATGTCTTTGTTTAACTAAACGACTGCTTTCTGACCATAAGACCTCCTTTTAAGAAGTTGTTTTGGCTCGATTAACCTGTATCTCAATACCCTGTGTATTTTATTCTATGCATGTTGATTATATACATTTTCATTGCAATTAATTTTAAATATGGGGAGATGATAAAATAATGCCTATAAAAGTGTTATGTTATTACACATTGCATTGTTTGTATGATAAACTCTATTATAAAAATCACATATTGCCCTACAGTGGAAAGACTATGTAATTTTAAGATTTAATGTTCCTGAAAGCTTAATAAGTATATGTATATGTGTGTATGCATGCATACATGTATGTATGCGAGCATGTGTATGTATATATATGTATGCATGCATTATATATGTGAGTATGTGTATCTATGTGTGTACATAAGAATTGTTTTTCACACAGTCAACTTTGTAATGAATCTTTTAAACCTTAATGTAATTTTTACCTAACATTGGAATCATTGTTAAAAATCATAATTTCTAAACTAATATCAATGATTTCACACAGTCTGGTTTTCTAGAATACCAGCACAATTCTGCATGACTCATAATGGGCTTTCCTTCTCTCTCTCTCTCCAAGAGAGCACAGATCTCAGTACCCATTAAAGAATTCTAGAAAATACTGTAAACCCATGTGTATTAAATCATGAAATAATGCACCCCAAGAAGCATTTCTCTAAAGCTGACTTTAATGAAACCTGTATTATTTATCCTCTAATCTTCAGGAGTTAGAGATGATAAACTTAAGGGTCATGTGTTGTTCACCCTGTGGATGCAAAGACAGTGTCCTTAAGCAAAATTATGGAAGGCCATTGTCTCACAGAGCTGCCAGTGACTGTCTGCGGTGCTGTGCTGCCTGGTGCTGTGCTGCCTCCGGGACACCAAGTAGACTCTCGTAGGGGCCAATGGCTGTCTTTGACGTTGCACTGTCTTGGGGACAATTCCCTTGACGGTTCATGTGTTTTGAGTTTCTCTTACTATTTTTTGTGTCTCTCCTGTTTGGGGATGGGTGTAGGGAACTCAGGATAAACTAATTCATACACAGGTACTAGAGACAGTGTGTCATCTTTCCCAAGATTTTATGATTAGGAGAAGAGAGAAGGAGAGACAGAGATGGAAGGAAGAAGCCTTTCATAGTAAAATGTCAAAGTTGATATCAAGGTTGAAAGAGACAAACTTTCTTGGTGTCTCTACCATTGGTCCTTAATCTGCTTACTTCAAAGGATGACTATACTTTATGAATAAGTTTACCTCAGGAAGAAAAAAAAAAACACACATAACTTCCTTTCCTGTTCTTTAGCTCTCTTAATATCAGAAGGTGCCATTGATGATGGGCGACACATTATTACAGACTAGGAGAATAAAAGCTAGGACAACATAGATATCACATGTGTTCAGAAGCTTTCAATGAAGCATTTGCAATTTCCCAAAGAAAAACATGGCGACACTGAAGTCTCTCTACTCTCATCCATGGCAACAGACACGCTGCTCTGCCAAGTTATCAAATCTTAGTCTTGAATGATCCAATTTAGCTCAGTCTTTGCTGATTAAATTAGTAACGACATTTCCCCTTGAATTTCTCTGCACAGTAAATTCTGGTTTATCCAGCCTGGGGAGATGTCTGATGAGCGGATGATACCAAAATGGATAGCCAAGTCAGATTTTTCAAAACAAAGTGTAAAATTGAGGACTCCCTTAGTCAAAATGTGAATGAAATGCTCATATTCTATCTAATTTCATAGTTTGAATGGCCCAAGGTAAGCCAAGGAAAGCCCTGTAGGAGCTAAACTTGACAGCTTGTGAGTGAAAGCAGCTGCTCTCTTCTCTTCAGCTTTAGCGCTCATAACCCCTGGCCTTTTCTATTCTTCATCTTTCCCCCACATTTCCTTCCTACAAGGGTTTGTATGCAAGATGCTAGATAGCATATTCTGTCTTTAAAGCAGGGTACCACTACTGCATGAGGCAAACCAGGGCCTTACTAGTAGAAGTACCTGAAGGGACATTTTAGTATCTGTGGCCAGAGCCTGGTTTTGAGAGTAAAACTAAACAAATATTCACGATGGGCAAATATATTTATTATCAAGTAAAATTTCACATTTTTATCTGACAAAATAGTCTTTCTTATGAGAGACAAACACGTTATATTCTAAGCAATACATAGTCCAATATGCCTTCAAAGTGCATTATAGTAATCAACTGCAAGTAGATGCTTTTTCTTCCATGGCTACCTAAGTGTAAAGAGCCATTTAGTTTCCAAATCCCATGCCTTTCCACTGTGCATAAAATTAATTCATGGAGGTGTGATGGGAACTACTGAGACCAAAAGGACTATGACTGTGAGATTGAAGTTATGCTTTCCTCTGAGAAAAACCCGTGGAAAGCAAAGCGAGAGAAAATGCAAAACGGGGGAAATGTAGCACAGAAGTAACCAAAACATTCATTCTGAGGCAGGTGCCCTACATTGGGTACATGAAAGAAGGAAGGAAGGAAGGAAGGAAGGAAGGAAGGAAGGAAGGAAGGAAGGAAGGCCAGTCTTTTGAGGGCTACAAATTAAATTCTGAATGGTTGCATACAATTGCAAGGTTGAAAGTTAGGAAAAAGCTACTTACAAAGTTTTATTAGTCCCTGCCTAGGATACATCTCCATCTCTGCTGGTTTGTGGCCACTTTTTAATGGGGATTTTAAAATAAATTAGCCCCTGGAAATAATACATAGCTGGCTAGTTTCTTCTTTAGATAAATGAAGTCTGTTGATCTGCTCTCTCTTTCCTTCCTTTATGTTTCTGTAAATCCCCTTCAGCAAGGTCTATACTGCAGCCACGTTTAGCCTAAATGAGCTTTTTTCTTTTTAATGAAGGGACTGTTCTGCCTCCAGAGTGCCCTAGCATTCCAAAGCTATCCCAGGCACAAGTGATCCCAACCTGCTGCTAGGTACCTGCTCTTGGGGTCTCTCCCGAGCAAGCAAAGGTTATGTGTCGTTGGTGTGCCTTCATGGCAACAAACCAGAGAAAGTTTTTCTACAAGAGCTAGGAAAATTGCTGAGGCAGAGTCTAAAGGCTGTCTCGTGGTAGAACTGAATCCTGCAAAATGAGGAAACTGAGCAGAAATAGTGAAACAGAATAACTTCTCCCCGAAGCATCAGGAAATCCACCCCTACCAGAACGGACTAATCCCTTCATACACAAAGACCAAAGTTTCCTTAGAACGTGAAGAGAGGGGGTCCAATGGGAACCATATTGGAAGCCCTGAGACTCAATGGGATGAGAGACCAGGGCCCTCTCTGCTGTAAACTGCCTCTCCACCTGCACCTCAGGCGGCTGAAGGGGTGCTCTCCAAAGACAAAGCATGCAGCCGGCTGCCTTGCTACAACACCTGTCGGGATGCTACTGCCGGATCTCACGCGCCTGATCCTCTTAACTTATTGAAAGAGCCTTGTCTGTCAGCCACCCCACCTGTGCTTAAATTTCCCTCTCCACAGGCCCCAGCCGACTGTCAGCCTAACAAATAAAGTCCGTGGTTCTAGGAGCCAAGTAAACAGAAGTGTTCTAGTTTCTGGGGACGCTGGTCTAGTGAAGTGTACCTGAGAGCCACCGGGAAGACAAAAGGGACCAGGTGACTGCACAGCACTATCTCCTGGCCCCATTTCCGCTCTCCATGGGAGTCTGAGTGGTCCCTGCTGTGGCTTTTATCTGGAGGACTGAGCCCTGCTGGAAACGCGGACCTGATACCTAGTGAGAAAACACCTCGCAGGACAACAGGGACAACCACAGTCCCAAGCTCACAGCTCCAAACTACCGCTTTCCTCAGCAGCCTAGGAGCGGCGGGGCGAGTGCCAATGGCTAATGTGGTGGTCCAGAAAAGCAGATGGGGTGGAAGGAACGCGGGTGGGGTGGGGTGGGGTGGAGGGAACGCGGGTGGGGTGGAAGCAAAGAGGAAAGGAGAGAGAACTCAGAAAAATTTCAAGTTGGGCGGTTGATTTTTTGTTTTTAAAGTTATGCTCAATTTACAACCATTTTCAACCTCCTCTGTAGTTCTTTTAAATTAAGAACTTCCCTCCATCTGTCCCTGGAAGGCTAACAAGGTGCTGTCAGGGTCTCAACCTACCCAGCACCGGATCATGTTGCTTCCTTTGCTTTCCCAATATACACGTACACGTAGATTCTACGTAGTCATGTGTAGTTGATGTGTGTGTATGTATGTGTGTATGTATCTACATATGTGTGCATACGTGTGAAAGTTACACCGAGATGTTAATATACAAACATAATATGGGATATATAGGATACTTATAGTTGGAGAATGGAAGTACTCTTATGAATTCTTTTTCATAAACTAACGTATATTGTGTACAGGGAATAAAGATATACTGTGACGCTTAAAGAAAAATGTGGTTCTAGTTCATAAGTAGAAAGAAATTGTACCAGGATTAAGATTGTTACTTCTTTCATTTTTTTTTTTTTCCTCCAGCTATGGTGGGTGGCTGGTTATTTTTTTCCGGCCAGGGCATTCTGAAAAGGAGCTGCCTGTCTCACTCACCACGGTAACCTCACCTGGGGTTAGCCTTGCCTGTCACCCAAGGCAGAAGGGTGCGTCTGCTCGCACCGAGTAGACGCATCTCCACCGAACCCTACCTACCGGACTATTTCCAGAACCAGCTGAGTCCCAGACGCTAGGGCTCCTAGAGGTGCCCGGTGGCCCAAAGGAATACTGACCGCCCCTCCCAGACCAGGTTTTGTTGGAGAGTGAACAACTTACTTAACACGCTGGCTTCGTGGGAGCCATTGACTCTGCCATCCGGGTAGATCTGCAGATGGAAACCGATGCCCACTCTGCAGTACAGGCTGCCGGTCCGGCGCCCCGAAGGGCTCCACTGGAAACTGCTATGCTCCGAGCCGCTTCCTTGGCTGCCCGGAGAAGCTGCGGCTGGGGAGGAGGCAGAAGACGAAGAAAACGTCGCGCTACTTCTGCCCCGGCTGCCGCTGGAGTCTCCCGGGTTCCTAGGAGGCGCGGGGTGCCCTTCGGGAGTGAGACGCTTCTCCCCGTGAGCCCAAGCGCTGAGGATCAGGTGGCTGCACAAGACGAGGAAGAGCAAGGACAGGCTCATTCTTCCGGCCGCGGGGGTCCTAAGTGCATCTTGCAGGACTGGCTCCGGGCTCCGTAGCCCCCGCGCGGCTGCGTGCCTCTGGCGCTGCCTCCCTCGCCGCACTGGGTGGACATAGCCTCGGGGAAGGGAGAGGGAGAGGGGGAGAGAGAGAGAGAGGAGAGAGGCCACCCGAGCGGATCTCGGCGCTGGCACCGGGATATTTATAACGCCAGTGATCTCACTGCTCCGTGCACGCCTGCGAAGAAGCTTCCCCTCACCCGCCGCTTTGTGTACTCACTGGCCGGTACAGGGAGGGAGCGCCGCGGTCCCGGGGGCGGGGGTGTGAAGGAGGAGGGAGATGCGATCCCGGGAGTGGGAGGAGGTGTCTTGCCCTCGGGAGCTGCCCCCGGGACGCTGGGCTGCGACCGTGCACGGGCCACGCAACCCAGCGGTTCTCAAGAGCCACCCGGTCACCCCACCCCCCTGCCCGAGCCAGCGGCTCCGGAATCGGTTCCGCGCGCGCCGCTCTCCACGCAAGGGGCACGGACGGACGGCAACGTGGGCATGGGTTCCCGTCCTCTGTGGTCACATGTGTCCCGGGCAACTCAACTCTTCACCCAGCACCCGCATTCCAGGTGGCTGGCCCCTGCCATCTGGAGCCTCGGAACCACTTTCCGAAGGGAACCAAAAACCGGATTGGCAGCAGAACTTGGGAAGGCTTTGGGGTGGCCCAGGTGGGAGAGAAGACTGGGTTCTTGCTGTTATTGAGTTATTGGAGAACTAAGGTGTGCGTTTATTTCTCCGTTAGAAAGCCACCCTGAATCATTGTGCCAGGACTCAGGCGGCCCTCTAAGAAACTCTGTCGACGTGTCCGGCTTTTTTTATTTTTATTTTTTCAGGAAAATCCTTGTCTGTGTTAGGACAGGTGAACGCCCTCGAACACACACACACACACACACACACCACACTTGAACTCCAGGCAAGAATGAATTGAGTCTGAACACCAGGACTGCCCAGTTGTCCTCTCTGACCCCATGATCCCTTGCCTGGAGGAATTAGCCAACAACTCTGCAACTTCCATTGACTGGAGGACCGACCCCAGTGAATGATTAATGACAGGCCCCCAATCTCAACCCAGGGAAACCTGAGAAGGGAAATTTCTCCCTGTACGTAATGCTACGGCTGTTATTTATCTGAGAAATATACCTGACTTGAATTCTTGGAATATTTCTGTCTGAAAACATATTTGAAACTTTAAACTACGCTATGATATATCACTCGTTGGTCATTTAAATGAAAAGCCAGTGGGGTCAGCTCACATCAATCACGCGTGATGTTAAGACATGACTTTATTCATTACTGAGTATTTGCTTCAGATTTCCTATCTTAAGAGTGAAAACCTATAAAACAGACGTAGATTAGTTTTCAGAATTGCAAATCTTCCGTGGACGACGGAGTAGAGGGAAGTCGCCAGAGGGAGTAAAAGGGGTATCCAACACAAAAGATCGTGACCTGAGGCTTGGAGCCCCTGGCGAGCTCCGCAGCAGGGGTCTCTCACGGGACAGCCCTGAACTTTGAGGACGACGCCAGGTTCCTTCCCAAAAGGTCCACTTGAAGAGTCACTTCTTCCAGGGTGGATGAACTTAGCCTGCTGAGACACCGTGTGTGTCTTCTGAAGAGGAAATCCTTAGTCTTACCTGGTTTAGGTCACTTCTGGGGTCCCTGCATGACATCATAAGACTCTCCAGTGTCAGGCAATCCACTGCCTCTGACTAACTTGGGTCGCCACCCTAAGGAGCCTGTGGGAGGGGAAGCTGGGTGACTTCTTCCTTGGGTGTCTGATCATCCCTTTGCTGCAGGGTGGGGGAAGGCAGAGGCCTCTGGGAGTTTTCTAAAACTAAAACTCAGCCTCTTGACTTTTTTTTTTCTGAGACTTTTCCTCTTGACTTCTCTCTCTCTCTCTCTCTCTCTCTCTCTCTCTCTTTGTGTGTGTGTGTGTGTGTGTGTGTGTGTGTGTGTACCCCTTGGCCGTCCTGAAACTCACTTTGTAGGCCAGGCTGGCCTCAAACTCAGAAATGCGCCTACCTCTGCCTTCCAAGTGCTGGGATTAAAGGTATGCACCACCACCTCCCGGCTAGCCTCTTGACTTCGTACTCTCTGAGCTCCGTTTGAGCTGAGGCAGTAGCTCTGTGTTACTCTTGTCCCTGGTAAGAACCAAGCTGAAGGTCAAATCCTTATCTAAGGGAGACCTTGAAAGGCTACACCTGCTCAGGCTTTAGTCTGTCTCAGTTCAGGGCCTGGCAAGACCGAACATTTTACTGGTGTTCGAGAGTTTGGGTGGCGCTCACTAAAAAGAGACAAACCCCAGCTGCTTGGGGAAGTGATGAAATTTGCTGAAGCAACGTAGCTCTCTTCTCAGAAGGCAAAAATGTGTGCCCCTGTTGCTGCATCTAATAGAGAAATCGCCATTAATTTAATATTTTTGAATGACTGTTAAGCTGGGACTGTGTTTATTGAAGGGGTGGGGGCTGCAAAAACCTGAGCCGGAGGAACTGAGACAATAACAGCCTGCCTGTCACCTGCCAGTGAGCTGGATGACCGAGCCAGCCCGATTTCCTGTGCATCTCAGCTGATGCTTCACACACCAGTGCTGTGCATGCCTGCAGGTGCTGTGCATGCCTGCAGGTGCTGTGCATGCCTGCGGGTGCTGTGCATGCCTGCGGGTGCTGTGCATGCCTGCGGTGCTCACATCCTTTCTCACACATGACTAGCTGGTCTCAGCCAGAGCTGGGCTCAGAGAAAATTCACGGTTGGCGGCGAAAATCTCTCCTTTTAGTGTCTTGACTGCTCCCCAAAATGAGTGTGATGACTACCCTATACCACATTCTCCCCCTCCCGGTGGCTTTCCGAAAGGCAATCACCTTAAGTCCCCTGCTGGGGATGGTCCCACAGTTGCTATTTATGAGCCGCTGAAAGCTGGACACAGTTCCTAAAAGCCTGTGCCCACTTCCCAGTCTCTCAGAGCTGAGAAGCTAGACCTGGAAAAGAAAAACCATGCTCTTAGCTGTCTGCGTTGTAAAGCTAGTGGCTCTAGAAGAGCATTGTGCATGTACTGTCAGGACAATAAAAAGCTCAGGAAGCTGACAGATTCCACCAATCACCTAGGCTGCAGGCTAGGGGTGTGCAGTCTGTCTGGCCCCATCCCATCATGGTGGCCATCTATGATCCTGTTTCTTCAGGCTCATTTGTTCACTTTATTGATTAAACCTCACATTTGGAAGCCCCAACACCTCAGACTCCCTTTTCCTTGTCCATAGCATCCGAACCCTTCCAGGCCTCCCCTATTTGAGAAGAATATCAACAACATCATTGATCCAGTTTCTAGCCCCATAAATCATCTGTAAGGAAGACACCGTATCCTATATGTACTGGCTGGTTTTGTGTGTCAACTTGACACAGGCTGGAATTATCACAGAGAAAGGAGCTTCAGGTGAGGAAATGCTTCCAAGAGATCCAGCTGTAAGGCATTTTCTCAATTAGTGATCAAGAGGGGAGGGCCCATTGTGGGTGGTGCCATCCCTGGACTGGTAGTCTTAGGTTCTATAAGAAAGCAGGCTGAGCAAGCCAGGGGAAGCAAGTCAGTAAGTAACATCCCTCCGTGGCTTCTGCATCAGCTCCTGCTTCCTGACTTGCTTGAGTCCCAATCCTGACTTCTTACACTGATTCCCACAACTGCAATGTGGAACTGTAAGCTGAATAAACGTTTTCCTCTCCAACTTGCTTCTTCGTCATGATGTTTGTGCAGGAATAGAAACCCTGACTAAGACACTATCCTCAGCTTAGACCTCAGAAGTCTAAGAAGACTCAGGCGAAGGCTTCCTTTTACCTAAGGAACAGGTTCACTGTTAATGACCGTGCACTGGTTGTAAGCCAAGGCCTAGCTTTGCTGAGGCATCTCTCCTAAATGTGCATCATGCTAGGTAGGACCAGGATATAGGCAAGGATGCAGATCGTGGCTTAGCATGCATTACCCAGGGCAGTGCAAGCCATCCTGGAGGCCCTCCCACCCAGAAGCAGACGCCGGTGCCAGCACCTTGCCTAAACCTTTGCCCCAAAGCTTCTCTTGAGCCAAATCTCTGCTCCTGGAGATGCAAATGCTTGGTGAGGCTTGTATGTTTGAGGGTCTGTGAGTCATAAAATTGGAAGGCAAGGCCTCTCCTTGATACGAGGAGACAATTGGAATTTTTTTTCCTACAAAAGCTGTCTTAACTCTGGCTTTAAAGGGCTGTGTGGCTCCCACCACTCCATACTCAGAGAGGTTATGTCTACATAACAACATACATCATGTTATGCTAACCAAGTTTTCAGGGATACCATACAATTTTTCAAGAAGTTTTCTGTGGACTTCACGTGTATTCAAAGTTCACATTGAAGCCCTAAATTCCAGCGTCATGATATTTGGTCATGGAACTCTGAGGAGTAAGTGGGGATAGATTCTTCATGAATCAGTGTTCTTATAAGAAGAGATAGGAAAGACCTGTCTCCTCCCCACCCCTGTCACCATGTAAGAAGATAGGAGCCTAGCCATAAGGTCTGTTGATCTCAGACTTCCCAGACTCTGGAACTATGTAGCTCACTTGCGTGTTTTCTAAGCCATCCGGTCTCCCATACTCTTGTGAAAACAGCTGAAGACAAAGAGCAACAAGGTTGTCTTGTGGGAAGAGTTAGGAGCTGACCTGTACGGCCCTCAGACCATGCTGTTGGCGTGACAGTCAATCACCTCCAGGCCTGGCTTCCCACCAGCCACGTTGGCAGCCAGCACAGCAGTAAAATTGCCTATGGCTACAGGAGCAGGCTGAACAGGTTGAGAAGGGTGGGAAGGGCCTTCTGTGGGAGAAGAAAGCCAAGGAGAGCAGAAGAGGATTAGATCTCTTCCTTTGTCTTCAGAGTCCATTGGTCTCTCTACAAATGGGTGATGGAATTGGTCACTGCCCTCTTCGATCTTTGTGGTGTCCGATGTACAGAGACCTTCTGTAACCTGAATGAGCTCAATGAAGTCAGCTATATCTTTCTCAGTAGGGCTCTGTTCCTAGGCTTTTGAACTAACCTAGCGACTATTCACGTTGGAACTTCTGCATAAATTCATGCACCGATTCCCCCAAAACACTGCCAAATTATCTCAGAGCACAAGATCCAACAGTGGGGCAATAATGACTTTAAAAGTATTAGATGGTCATCAGTGGAAGACGAGATGTCTGGAGGACTTATTGCATATGGATGTCAAAGTTGTAACTCTCAGTTTACTCAAGCCCCCCCTTCAATACAGGGCTCCCGGCAACTTTGTGCAAGGTCCACAGGCAATAGCAGTATGTGAGAGATGGTTGTTCCGGGCACTATTTATTTCTAATCAGGTCAAATATCATATTGGGGTGAGTGCAGTGTCCTGGGGTCTCAGCACGTTACCGTGGGGCACTGGGTGGGGAGATCACAGGTTTTTTCCATCTGTGAAGAAGGAGAAGGAAGAAAATCGGGTCTACTCTTCTGATAGGTCCATCTAGCATTCTGAATAGCTTATTTGTATCCAGAAAGACAAGCTGTGGCAAACAGGAAAGCATTAAGGAAGATGGGGGAGGGGATAGGAAGACGAGAAATGTTGAGGGAAATTCTTCTCATGTCAAATGGGAAAGGTGGGACAGGAACAGAAGTGACAGGCCCTAAGCTAGAGGGGGACTGCTGACCATGTTGTTCATTCACCAGCCCACCCAAAGGCTTCATTCAGAGAGGGACTCCGAAGATGCCTTCTCCAACTAGCTGTGTACACTCAGGTGAAAAGTTTTTTTTTTTCTTTCCATGTGATCAGGAAGGAGGAACACATGGCCATGCAACCCTCTGGAGAGTGTATACAAACTTTGAAAGCTGCTGTCAACGATAGCACGTGGATATTTGTCTAAGTTTGGTTTGATGGTAGTTTTTGTCCTTCCAAGAAAAATGAATACATAATATTTCTTTGTTTGTTTGTTGAAACAGAGTTTCACTGTGTAGCCCTAGCTGACCTAGAACTCTCTATGTAGACAGGGCTGACCTTAAACTCACTCACAGAGATCTACCTGACACTGTTTCTCAAGGGATGGGGTTAAAGGTATACACCTCATTACTGGTTTAGGCAAAACACTCTAGAGAAAGAGTTGTTACATACTTTCTTTTAGAGGTTGAAAAGGGGATTTTAGTTTAGTCAAAAGATGCTAAGAAAAAAATAAAAGAATGAAGGAAAGGAAGGAAGGAAGGAAGGAAGGGAGGGAGGGAGGGAGGGAGGGAGGAAAACCCCTTCTGCTGCAGCCTTTACAAGGAGGATTACTTAGACAGTCCTTCTGGTTTCTCCAAGCCACTCTTTCCTAACTAGGCAATAGCTAATTTAAATGTCCAGGCTGTTTATTCAAAATGGTATGGAAATTCTTGATAACTCGTAGTATACACTAGCTCAAATTGAGCTCTACTCAATACCCACATTCTTCCCACTTGTAAACCAAGAAATCTTGTTTTTGTTTTGTTTTTTTGTTTTTTGTTTTCTCAAGACAGGGTCTCTCTGTGTAGCCCTGGCTGTCCTGGAACTCACTCTGTAGACCAGGCTGGCCTCGAACTCAGAAATTCACCTGCCTCTGCCTCCCAAGTGCTGGAATTACAGGCGTGTGCCACCACCGCCAGGCTGTAAACCAAGAAATCTAAAGTAGAACACAGGTCTAACCTATGTGAATCAGTTTGATTATTATGGCCATAGGTACACAACCAGAAAATCATGTTACTATAATTTGTGCCTGGGTCTGATACATTCGTTTTTCATTCCTCTAGTTGACTGGCTTAGAGCAATGAAAGTCTTCCAGCCTGCATAGCCTAGCTCCTGGATGAGCGACCAGGGGGAGGGAGGATGGAGAGGGAGATGGGCAGAGGGAGAGGGAGAGGGGAAGAAAAAGAAGGAGTTCTGGGCACAGTAGTCAGTAAGGCTCGCCCGCAGTTCCTGCACAGTGAGGAGGTGGATCACGTGGAACCCAGGAGTTGGAGGCTGGCCTGGGCAACATGGCAAAATCCTGTCTCATGAAGAGAAAGAAGAGGGAGGGAGGAGGAGAAAGGGGGGGGAGCAGCTGTTACCTTCTGTAAATCATCTGGCTGCCCTGTCTTAGAGGTTTCTGCATGATTCTGAAGGAAAGAAGTAAAGAGAAGACAAGACATGCCCCTTGAGAATCCAAATTTGTATTGCTTATGAATGAAGCATCTCCTGAGGTGACCAGAGGATATGCAGGAAAACTTGATGTGGTAGCAGTCACTCCTGAGCAGACGGACTGTGGTGCTCTCATTCGTACCCAGTGTCTCATTTCCCCTGCTATACAGCATGAAAAGCAAATCCTGGGCAGGGTCCTTACGGGAAATGTTTTTCAGTGATGCCGAATGATTGTTCCAAGGTCTCCCCAAAAGTAGTGAGCAGTTTTAGCATTTGAAAGTATATTGCAATGCCGGCTTATTTATTCTCTATCATCTCTTTAACCGAGTGGCACAAGGACTTGGGTGAATATGGCATGAGTGTGTGTGCATTCGTGTGTGTGTGTGTGTGTGTGTGTGTGTGTGTGTGTGGTCATCATTTGCATTACCATAGATCCTAATTCCAGTAGTCATTTTCAAAAATGAACTATGTTTTCTATTCCAGATTCCCTGGCTTTTGGCAGGCCACGCCAGGCTAACACCTGTTGTCTGGAAATGCAGAGGCGCACCTGTTAGGAGAGCCCCTCAGTGCTGTCACGGGATCTTGGAAACCTTTGTAATTGTCAGAAGAAAAGATGAGCCTAGGGCCCCGGGAGGAACAAAGGACAGCGTACTGACTTCTAACAGAAGAGGTCCACGAGTTTGCTGGCCTTCCTCTGTCTGCCCCAGAGACGCGCAGCCGGGAGCTGCAACATCTGTTAATGAGCAAAAAGCCGTGCTCAGAGTTCAGGAGGACTCCTTTTTGAAGAAGGCTCTAGTTTAGCAGGTGAGAATGATTTCGTGGGTAATTATCCACCCGATACGAGTAGAAGGAAGGGTATGAAAGGAAAGGAAGCAACGATGTTGACAGGAAAGCCCAGCAAATTTGTTCCCTATAGAAGTCCAGAAAAGGACCGTTCTGGTGCTTCGAGGGACAGTTAAGCATGCTGTACTAGACATCAGTGGGAAAACCATAACCAATTCGTTAATTAATCAGTATTTCCTGGACAGTGTAGAATTGACAATAGCTTATACCCTCAGACGGAGAAGGAAGGGGTCAAAGTGGAGCAGACATTAAGGAATGAGAATAAGCAGAAATAAATTAGCTGGTGGGCTTTTCTTTTCCAGAGAGACTTCAGCACCACTGTTCACTCTCAGACGCCCTAACCTTATCTTCCCAGGGCTCAGTATGTATAGAAATTCATACTGGCATATGGAAATTTCTGGAGCCTGCCTCATGCTGTGAAAAGACAGCCCACACAGCTGGGTCTCCTAAGGATCCTTCTGCACCTATTCGGGTTGGAAACGTTCTCCATGACGCTCTCGGGAGGGGCTGCCAGCCTGCCTTCCTCCTCCAGACACATGTGCTTCCTGTTTCTGCCCCATTATCTCTCAAAGCACCAACGATCCTCTCCTTGGGCCACGGTCCTTCCTATTCTCAGACGGCTCTATGCACTCAACTCCAAAGGGAAATTTAAGGGAGGTTTAAAATATTGCACACAGGAAGGAGGGAAGACAAAAGAATTGACTAGAGGACTTTACTCTTGGGTTCATTGCTGGATTTTTTTTTTTTTTTCCGAGACAGGGTTTCCCTCTGTAGCCCTGGCTGTCCTGGAACTCACTCTGTAGACCAGGCTGGCCTCGAACTCAGAGATCCGCCTGCCTCTGCCTCCTAAGTGCTGGGATTAAAGGCGTGCGCCACCGCCGCCCAGCTGGATTTTCTTTTCTTGAATGTTCCATATCGATTTATCAAGAATCCTCTTATCTACAAAATGTAACTTGACCGTAAATTCTCTTTACCCTCCCCCACTGCACGCAGACAGAATGAAGCAGCCATCACACTGTCTGTAGGTGTTTACATCCTCGGGGTCTCTTTGCTTTGGGCCCTGGGCCATCGCAATTTGACCTCATCATAGCGAAGTAATCTTTTTTTCCTTTTCTTTTTTTATTTATTGGATATATTCTATATTTACAATTCATTTCCCTTTTTCTGGTTCCCCACCCCCAAAGGTCCCACATGCCCTTTTCCCTCCCCCTGCTCCCTCATCCACCCCCTCCCACCTTACTGTTCTTGTACTCCCCCACAATGATGTTTTGGTCCATTCTAGCACCAGTGTCCACTCCTTTCTTCTTGTGAGACATCACTTGATATGTGATTTATGTCTTTGGTGTTCCAAGCTTCTAGGCTAATATCCACTTATCAGTGACTGTATACCATGGGTATTCTTTTGAGACTGGGTCACCTCACTTAGTATGACGTTCTCCAGCTCCATCCATTTCTCTAAGAATTTCATGAATTCATTAGTAATCTTTTTTTTAAAGTTGCCATTAGTTTTCTAACACCCTGATTCTTAGCCCTCCCCATCATTTCCCATTTCATTCAACATAAAAGATCAAGTGTTATCAGTGACCTTCAAGCCCCAACCTGATGAGGTTTTCCCCCACTGAGGCCACACGGGCTTCCCCCTCAGTTCTTCTGACTCAGCACCCAGCTCCTCATCTCCAGATGTCCCCCAGGGCTGCTTCCTTAGCTGAGGCTGAGCTTTCCAGTATAGATGTCTGGTGAACTCCTTTACCTCTCCAAGTCTTTCCTCAGATGTTTTCTTCTCACATCTGAGCAAGTCTGTGTAAAACCTCTCTGTGACATCTGTGCTGCACTATGGTTCTTTCCCCAGCAGCAATTGTCTTTATTTTTATTTTCACAGACGTTACAAAGGCTGTGTATTCTCGTCAGGTACTAACTCATTGAATGCTCACAAAAAAATTTCAGAAACAGGAACCATCTTCTCGTTTCTTTTAGGTCACTAAAATCATATGAGGCACAAAGAGGCACAAAGCTAAGACACACACACACGTATTTCATGTAATTTGCAAGGCTGAGGTTCAAACTCAGAAGTCTGGAACAGAAGCTAGGCTTTCGAATCTTTCTGGCAATGTATCTCCTCCTAACCTGCTGTAGGAGAATTTCAGTATCGTGAGAGCTGTTTCAATCTGTTGCTTAGTATATAAGCTTGATGGAAATCATATTTCCTCTGTCCAAAGTTAGACAATGTACACAAATCATACTTGACACAATGTGGATACCCAATAAGTATATGAAATGCATAAAAACAAAAACCCTCTACTGGGCCATGCAAGAACATCTTATTCTCTAGTGCTTCAGCTTACATCCCAGGAGACCTGAAGAGGCTCGGACAGGCACTCCATCTCATGGTATTGTTTTGGAATGTGGCAAATGGCCCCAGGGGTGCTGCTTTGGGAAAGTTCTCTTCACTTCTACCTACTGGGTAAATGGGGCAAGCATCTGCAATAGGAACACGAGAAGTATAGAGCCACCTTGAGCATTCACTCCTGCTCTTCCGCACACACTCTTAACACCGCATAACCCATGAGGCCTCACTCCCTATGGGGACTTTACTGGAGCATCACCCAGAGTTGGATTCGGTACCAGAGGACAGGGACGGTGTGGCAGATGTGCCTGGCTCTTTGCACTTCCTCCATAAAAGCAAAGCGAAGAAATACGAGCAGAGAATGGGAAGCCCACAGTGCTTCAAAACTAAAGAGTTGATAATAAGAACCAATCCTAGAGCCCACCCCAACACATGAACACACAGTCACTTAATAGCCTCAGCACCTAACGCTCCTTCTCTGCCAAACTGGGGAGTTTTTATCTTGCTGCCTTTTGTTTCTTAGCAGAAAATGAGAGCCTAAGTGTCATGGCGAATATGAAATCACTGCACAAATATAATTTTTGTGTAAAATATGTCCAAATAACCTAGTTTCCTAAAATACAAAAAGCGTAAGTCTATTGATGAAAAGGTCTTAATTCATTTGACTTGGAGAATTGCAGACAATGAAATAAGACTAATGATTTTGAACACCATGATTTATGGTGGAAGGAGATGGTGTAGCATCTTTTTACAAGCCTGTGCAGCCTTCTGGGCAGTCGATCCACTAAAGGCAGTTCCAGTGAACATGGGAGGCTCGTCGCTGCCTTTGTCCTGAAAGGAAAAACCAAAGGGAAGGAAGGTGATGGCTGCAAATGCCCACGCGTGTTTCCCAGTGTCTTCAACAGCATCGGTTTCTGTTGCTGCACTTATGTAAGAGGCACAATGACTGTCCCCACCTCTAACTCAGAAGCCCCAGCAGTTGCAGTAATTTGCAGTGTGTGGGACCCCAGATAGACATCTGTCTACTCTTTAAAAAGAGGGGTTTGGCTTCAGGTTGCCACGTTAGACTTTTTACAGCAAGCACTCTCGGACCTCACGATTGAGCTGAATGACCTCATGTCATAGAATTTGCTAGAGACGAACAAATCTTCATTCATTTCCACCCCAGTTTATCTATCGATGACAAACCAAATTTGAACATTAAAGAATTTTACTCAGATATATTTGCAAAGTACTTTTAGGACGTTTTACCACATTATTTGATATGGCCTGGGGTTTGTTTAGACAGACATTACATGCCAGTATGTCTAATATGATAGGCATTTTTTTTGTTTTTGTTTGTTTGTTTGTTTGTTTTTTGTTTTTCGAGACAAGGTTTTTCTGTGTAGTCCTGGCTGTCCTGGAACTCACTATGTAGACCAGGCTGGCCTCGAACTCAGAAATCCGCCTGCCTCTGCCTCCCAAGTGCTGGGATTACAGGCGTGCACCACCACCGCCCAGCATGATAGGCATTTTTAATGAAAAAATTGAACATATTCAAGTTAAAAATTTGAAAGGTCAACGTATTTTAAGAAAAGAATCGTGCTGGGCAAAGCTGGTGGTGGCACCAAACTGCTACAAACAAAAAGAGCTAAGAAGAGGCTTAAAGGAACGGTCTATGTCAGTGTTAAAAACGGGTTTAAACACTGGTTTGCCACTGACATTTGAAATTATTATTAAGAATTTCTGTTACCTTTCTGATTCCTAAAAGGAGGGAGAAAGCATTTGCATCCTTGTAGCTGTCTGACTTTTAATATACTGCCACCCCTGCAGGGATTGTTAACTGAAAGACAAACGCCTTAAGGGGTCTTTGCTTACAGCTCCTTAAAAGAAATCACAGAACACCTTGGTCCATGAGGATTCTGGGAAGGGGCATGTACTTTGACATGAATTGACCCAAGATGCGATCCTCCAGCAAGAAGAAATGAGCACACACATCAACATGATTAATTCCTGTCTAAAAGAACTGCAGGGACAAAAATGGAGAAGAGACTGAGGAAAAGGAGGTCCAGTGACAGACTGGAATTGGGATCTAGCTCAAGGGAAGGCTCCAAGGCCTGACACTTACTGACGCTATGAGGTGGATAAGGACTGGACTATAAAAGGATTAAATAATAATAATAACAACAACAACAACAATAATAATAACTTTTAAAGAGTGGCTGAAGCTGTTCTATGGTGGTTCCCCCTCCAGCCTGGGAGCAGCAAGCACACACACTCTAAGGTAGGTCCCCTCTTCAAATTCTTGGCTCTCCAACATGGAACAAGCATCCTTAGCTCTCTAAGCCTTGTTTTTCTCCTTTGTAAAGGCCTGTCTCACTGTACTGTTTATGTGAAAACGATGTAGCTTGTGAATCAGTACTGCCCAGCCTGTGCACAAGCAGGGACAGGAAGCCCTTTCCAGGCAGTGGTAGACCACATTTTAAACAGGCTTTCCCTTTCTGAGTGAGATGGCTTCGATTCAGTAAAGAAAAATGCAATTCAACGGAGTTGTAAAAATCGCAAGGGATTTCTTTTGACATAAATATCAGAGCTAATACCGCCAGATGACGTGTGGAGAAGTGACAGCCCTCCAGTTTAACAACAATCATACCAGAGTCTTAGAGGTTGTTCGGAGGAGGAGATCTCTGGAGCCTTGCCCGTTACTGGAGTGATGACGTTCGGTTGCCTACATACTGTGTTCTCCATGAGACTAGCCTCCATTTCTTCCAGATAACAAAGGCACCTGTCATGTGGTGCCAGAACAAAGCCTTAAAATGACACACCATTTGTCAAATCAGTATGTTACAAGTTACAAAGCATGCTTTCGTCGGGGAATTTCCCTAGCCTGCCTACGTATTAAAGAAATCTTCTTGGGTTAAAAATATAAAGGAATTCACGAATCAAAACAAGAGGGACTATTCCATTCCTCTGTCTGGTGTGCGCGTGTGTGTGCGTGTGTGTGTGCGCGTGTGTGTGTGCGCGCGCGCGTGTGTATGTGTGTGTGTGTGTGTGTGTGTGTGTGTGTGTATTGCATGTGTGTGTGTGTGTGTAGGTTAGGGTTTACAAGAAGCGCACAGTTCTGCGTACACCTCCTTGCTCCTTTCAGAGTGAAGCTGAGAGAGGAACCGGATGGCGGTAGCCAGCGGCACAGTTAATTTGCATTTTGATTTGATTTTTTTTTTTTTTAACATCCATGTGGTAAAGCTCATCTTCTGGAGTGCACCTGAGTTCTGATGAACTCATGGTTATATAATAATCACAACAACCGAGACTTTAACTTGGTTTTAGTCTGCTATAGACGTGTAAAGCCAGGGCGATATCTCGGTGGGTAAAAGCACGTGGCACACGCTTCAAGCACCGCGGCTTCAGTTTAACTATCAGGACTCGCATAAGGGAAACGAAGTCGTTATCCCCCCCCCAACCTCTACGCATGCGCCATGACACCTGCGAGCTCCAGTGCCTTCCCTGACCCCATTAGTCACTCACACACACTAATCATTAAAAAAAGAAATAAAGACGATATATCAAAATGGCAATTTGAGGAGAAGCCATATGAGATGTGATCCTTCATGGAAATCGTGAGAAACACAAACTGTGAAGAAAGATTAGAGGAAGGTATTTGGGTTTCCAGTTTTTAAAGAGAACCCTCCACAAAGGACACCTCTTCCTTTTGCTCATTTATTTTACTATTTCTGTCTAAAATCTACTTTCTAAGAAGCGTTTCCAGACACACCCCATTATCTAGATCAGGTCCTCCTGTGCTGTATTTTCAAAGGTTTCCATCCTTTTAAAAATTTCCCTTTGTTGTGTCCAAACAGAACTTTCTCTGCACAGCTAAATCATCTTAATGCTGTCTCCCCACACACCTAAGAGAAGAAACAGGCTAAGTGTGTGGCAGGCACCGATGGTCTCCCCCCAAAACAATATTTGCTCTGACGTCTTCTTCAAGCACTGGACTAAAATAAACAGACTTTTTTTTTTTCAATATCAAACTCAACTACATTTCTTCCAGGGATCAGACAAAATCTGTGTGCATTGAGAGTCAGGGGCTCCGGGTTCGGGGTTTGGGGGTCAGGGGTCGGGGTGAGGACAGACACTCAGCAGCAAAACCTATCATGGTGACGGAATGAAGCCAACGGGAAATATTTTATTGTCTTTTGGTATGAGCTTACCTCTCAATCAGTAACTGACACTTCACCTGGAGTCAGAGGACTTTTCGTAGTCTATATCGGGCACTAAACTCTAAGCTAGGCTGTCCTGTTAAAGGAGGGTTGCCCAAGACTCTACCAGGACAGCTGCAGGCCAACAGTCTGCGGGACACAATAGGACCAATGCAGGCTGAACTCCCCACGGCTGCGACTGCATGTGCATGATCTACACCAAACCAAGCTCGCTAAAAATTTTAGCATGGATCACGGAGGGCTCGTGACGTTGTAGCCCTAACTCGGCAGCTTTTGGTAATGGGTGGGACCAGAGGAGGGAGAGCCAGGGATGTTGCGGCTCAGAGACTACTACCCCATGTTCCGGGACATGGTTCCACACTGGTGCAGATGGTAGATAGCACTAGGTGGACTCGGGAGGTTTAAAATGGGAGTATATGAAGTCGGGATGGAAAGCAGGAGGAATAGGGGAGAAACTTGAGGGGCATGGATGGGGAGATGGATCAAAGCACATCATATCCATGTATAAAATCCCCCAATAATGTAATTTTTAAAAGGTTTGTCAGGTTTTGAAACATTGAGAGATGGACACTCCGGTGTTTACAAAGTTTGGTTTCCACATAGCTTTGTGATGGGGTAGGCCAACAGGGAGGGGCAATGGGGGCACACTCAAGAGGTGGTACACGCAGCTACCCATTTCCAGATGTGGGTTTGTGCAAAGTGGGTGAGTTCATCAAGTTCTCTAGAGATGAGAGGACTCAAAGACCATGAACCCTTTACACACTTAACCTCCAGGAACAGGCCAAGGCTGTGACCTCAAATATGGACTACCAAATTTTCATTCTTACGACACAACTGGATAAATAGATCATTTCTGATCTCAGGCTTCAACAATATTATACACTGCTTCAATCAAACTGCCTTAAAGAGGAGGACAAGTATGATCCAGTCCTGAGGAGGGTGGTTGTACGTATGCAGTTTTCTATGTATTTCTAGGAGGATGTGACTCTATTTCCTTGTGACTTAACGTATGAGAGCATTCAGAATGCCCTCCATCTTCTACAGCAACAACTCTAAAGGATTTCAGTGTCTTTCATGCTTAAAAGTACTTCTGATTTAAGAATAAATCTTTGAATTCATGTCCTTTAAATGACCTTCAGGGTCCAATGATCCTCTTTAAACTGAAGTCAAAGTAATAAGAACTTAATAAAAGGGAGGAGTGTTGTTTTTAAGAAAAGGCAAGAGAAATTAGACATACATCTGAGACAGAAGGATGTGACAATGATGCCCAGCATGAGAGTCTCTTGTGCTCACAGGAAGATGACCACCAGAAAATGTGATCACAGGCGTTGCCACGTGAAGGGGAGAACGCTGTGACTCAAGGCGGGAATTAGTCATCATGTCGTCCTCTAAATCTGTCATTCTTTGAGAACAGAATTCGATTTCATGTTTTTAAGAACGCACTTCTCCCAGCAGGCAAACACCTTTCATTTCTTTTAGCCTTTGGAAAAGTGCCAAAGATCCTGGATTTCTCCAGATTCCAATCCCATATCTGACTTCATGCATCAAATACGATGTGACACCTGGACAGGATGGGGCCCTACAGCTGTGAACCAGCACAGAAACCCACCCACCTATCTGTTATGGGGGAAAACTCGTAGAAAGATGAAGTTCCAAGAGTCAAAGCATCTTTTCATTATGTTTATCCGCTTTCTATCCAAAAACCTCTTTTTTTTTTTCATTTTAACAGAATAAAAGTACAAGGAAGGCAGAGAAGATTCTACTGTTCACGTACAACGGGAAGTTGGCAAAGACAGAAGAGACTCTGAGAAGACCCCAGAGCTGTGTCTGGTCACCACTAATTCACTGCAAGAAGAAAAGGATGAGGCACAGTGTCTCTCTCTCTCTCTGTGTGTGTGTGTGTGTGTGTGTGTGTGTGTGTGTGTGTGAGAGAGAGAGAGAGAGAGAGAGAGAGAGAGAGAGAGAGAGAGAGGAGGAGGAGGAGGAGGAGGAGGAAAGATAGGAAAGAGAGACTGAGGGAGGAGGGAGGGGAGAAGGGAGAGGAGGAGGGAAGGGGAAAGGGAGGAGGGGAAGGGGAGGGAGACAGAGGAGGAGGGAGGGGAGGGAGGAGGAGGAGGGAGAGGGAGAGAGAGGAGGAAGGAGGAGGGAGGAGGAGGGAGGAGGGAGGGAGGGGAAGGAGGAAGAGGAGGAGGGGGAGGGAGGGGGAGGAGGAAGGGAGGGGGAGGAGGAGAGGAGGTGGGAGGGGGAGGAGAGAGGGAGGGGGAGGAGGAGAGGAGGTGGGAGGGGAGGAGAGAGGAGGGAGAGAGGGAGAGAAGGCGAGAGAGAGACTATAGAACTGGCTACCAGAATAAGCATCTAAGACTCCAATGCACTGGGAATACCTCCGGGCACTATATAGAAACTACCTCAACGACTGACTCATAGAAGAATCAGAGGTCAGAGCATGACCTATCAACTCCACTTCCTCCTACAGGCAGGATACACCCATGTGCTCCTTGATGACGCCAGACTTGATGAGAAACACTTGGGGTAGAAAGGTGGG
Organism: Apodemus agrarius; assembly: GCA_964023405.1. Classification (NCBI taxonomy): domain Eukaryota; kingdom Metazoa; phylum Chordata; class Mammalia; order Rodentia; family Muridae; genus Apodemus; species Apodemus agrarius. The sequence goes on from OZ030016.1 coordinate 11,313,499, forward strand.
TGTACTTTCTGGGCTGGGAGACTTGCCAGCAGCGTGGAAGTCATGTATCCCTGCAGGACTGAGAGCATTTGGGCCAATGGGAGACTAAGAAGTACCCTAGTACCTACAACTACCTCCATGTCAAGTTCTTCCTCAGATCCACTTACTTTCTATTATACAGTTACCTCCTGCCCTAACAAGATCCTCTAAATTAACATGTATTTCCCCCAGCTTTCTATTTCCTACATCTAATATGAACAACTTTTGCTTTTTGTATGCTTTTTCAACTATGGGAAAAATACTTCAATTCACCCAAAATGTATCATCTGTCTTCCTTCTCTTTTTATTGCTGTGACAAAGACCATCATGGTCTTTGTTTATATTTCTCAGTCATAGTCTGTTTTTAGGCAAAGCCAAGGCAGGAACCCAAGCAGGGCAGGAACATGAAGGTGGGAACTGAAGCAGGACTTGTTCCTCATGGTTCCTATTTATCTACCTTTCCTAAAGATCCCAGGACTACCTGCCTAGGAATGGCACCGCCCATAATGGGCTGGGCTCTCCTACACCAATCGCTAACCAAGGAAATGCCATACAGACTTGCCTACAGGCCAAGCTGATGGAGGCGTCTTCACACCTGAGGTTCCCTCTTCTTGGATGACTCAAGGTTATGTCAAGTTGACAAAAACAAAAACAAAAACAAAAACAAAAAAAAAATAATCAACACTAACCAGCACACCATCTTTCCTGTTTTTGTGTGTACTGTTCAGTTGGGGTGAGGGTATTTATGTTGTTTTAAAACATTTCTCTAGGATTTTTTAGAAAACTGAAACTTCATACCAACTAAACGACTTCCACTCCCACCCCCACACAGCCTGTGCTCAACACCCAAACTTTCTGTTTCTGCACACACAACCGTTGGAGGTGTCTTACTAAACACAACGGTATAGCGTTTGCGTCTTTCATGACTTGCTTGCACTTAGCCTAAGTCCTCAAAGTCCCCTCCTATTTTAGTGTGTGGTGTGACCTCCTTCCTTCTCGCTCTTGGTGAATACCACACTGTGTTGTTCATCCAGTGAGCTGCTTGCTGGTGGTTCTTGGAATCCACTCATCTCCTGGCTGCTGTCAGCACTACCAAAATGACCTGGGATGCAGTACCTCTCTCTTTAAGGCCATACTTTCAATTATTTTGATTGCACAACTGGGATCGCTGGATTATACATTATGATTACTATACACAGAAGAAGAGAGAGTCCTCGAAAGCTTAACCCCACCCCTTACAATCTTCCCACTCTTTTGGAATAGCCACGGCCCCACCCTCCCCCATCACTGACAGCACGCCATTTCTCCGCTTAGCCTAACTGATGGTCACGGCTCCCACACCCCAGCTTTGCTCCTCCTAAGTACATTCGTCTTAATGTCACTAGGGTTATCACGTTGCAAAACGGATTATGTCATTCTCCTACTTAAGATCCTTTAGTGACTTCCTGTGATGTTCAGCACATAAGACCCAAATTTGTATCGGAGATCCAGACTAAAAATACTTCCACAAGCTGGCCTTTACTCATTTCTCTTATTCATGGCTTCATTCATAAAAAACTAAACACAGACTCGTGCACCCCAGGTTGCAACCTGTCTCCTTGACTTCACACTGACTGTCTCTTTGGCTATAAGACCTTTCTCGAACAACCCCCTCTCCCCCCAGCAGCCACTCCCCCCCCCACGCGCCCCATTACTTGTTTTCATCTTTCAATTTTTTCCCCATTGTTTCTCCCAGATGCACTGTGGTTCCGTTTTTTTTTTGTTTTGTTTTGTTTTGTTTTTTTGTTTTTTTGTTTTTGTTTGTTTGTTTTGCTTCTTTCCTCGAAGTGTCCAGGTGCTGCTGCACACCAGGTGGAGAAGGATGGAGCAGAGCCCGGGGCCCATGCACACCACGCGAGGCAGCGGGTGGGCAGGGATGAAGCAAAGTCCGGACTGGTGGGTCCGCGGGATACCGGTTAAGCAATGAAGGCCGGTAGGGGGTGTCTCCTCCAAGGATTTCGGTGTTACAGCTCTCTAAGAAAACAGCTCTCTTAGACAGCTTGTGTTCATACATTTCATCGGGGTGAATCAAAGGCTGTATACCTGACTGTGTGGGGAGCTGTTCTTCTTATGGGGAAGTTTCATCGGCTGAGGTTTAAAGGTTATGGGGACACCTCGTTTTCATGGAGAGGCATTCCAGGAAGTTCAGCCTGTAATTTCGCCAAAGATTATGTGACATTCCTCAGGTAGAATACTGGGGGGTCGGGCTCTCCAGATCAAGCCCTAAATAAAAGGGATTCCTCCATTTTGTGCTAAGCTCAGGAAAGCTGTCTGGACATGGCAGATAGCAACAACCTTAGCAGTGAGGGGCAACAACGCACATCCTGTCTTCTCTCCCATTGGGTTCATGTCACTCCACCACCTGTCACAAGTGTCACACTGTCACTGCACAGTGATGGCATGTGCCCCTCTTGAGCTTCTATACTTCCTTGAAAAGTGATTCAGTTAACCGCAGAGATGCTGACGCAGCGGCTCCTGGCAGGGTATTTCCAGGGACTCTTCAATAAGTGTGTAGCACATGTACCAGGAGATATTTATTAAGGCTACATTAACGCATTTAAATTCACAATGTGAGAATGGGTCTCCCCCGTTGGCTTTCTATCATGTTTTTGTTTTTTTCAAGACAGGGTTTCTCTGTGTAGCCCCTGGCTGTCCTGGAACTCACTCTGTAGACCAGGCTGGCCTCGAATTCAGAAATCCGCTTGCCTCTGCCTCCCAAGTGCTGGGATTAAAGGCGTGTGCCACCACCACCCGGCTATCATGTTTCATTTTAGTTCAGCAATCACTTCATTAACTATATCGTGCTATACTTAACCGATCCAAAGCTTGAAGACACTGAAGTATTCTCATCGAGACTAAAGAGCCGGTAAATTGAAAGTAATTTGTTCAAACAGGATACAGGTTAAAGTTTTACTCAAATAATATGACTTTTCTTTTAAAACATCATTTAAGAAAATTACCCCCCCCAAAAAAGGAGAACCAGAATTTCCACATTCTAATACCTAACCCTAATAAAAGTCAGCAATTTTACCATTTGAGTTTCTTCTTATTTATCATAATAAGGTGGGTATATTATTTACATAATTGTAACCTTAACAAATGCATACTATAGCCATACCTTCACATTTTTTAGGATTTATTTATTTATCTTATGTATATGAGTACACTCTCCTGGCCTTCAGACATTGTCTGCAGCCAAAAGAGGGCGTCAGATCCCATTACAGATGGTTGTGAGTCACCATGTGGTTGCTGGGAATTGAACTCAGGACCTTTGGAAGAACAGTCAGTGCTCTTAACCACTGAGCCATCTCTCCAGCCCCATAGCCATACCTTCTTAACACTAACATAGCGAATAGAACCAAACTGTCAGTAGTTGAAGGTGAGACACTGCTTGTAGGATAAAAAGATTTTTTTTTCTTTCAATAATCTGATAGGTAAGAGAGACAACACACAGCTTGTGTTAAAACAGCCAAGAATTCAGGTTGCAGACAGCTTACTTGGTACAGTTCCCAAACCCATGTAAAAATCTGGGCACAGTAGTAAGTATCCATAATCCTGGACCCAGAAAAAGACTGAGATAAAAGGACCCCTGAGGCTTGCTGTCCCAAGAGCGAGGGAATGGCAGTTGAGAGTTGCTGGAGAAGTCATTGTCTTCAGTAGGAAGCCACTGGTGGCTCACCCGTGCTTCAATGGGTGGCCTTTGTTAAGTCTGTGGTTCAAAGCAAAATAAAAAATACACAAAAGAAGGACAGGAATGTGGTGAGAGGAAGGAAGAAGGTGGGAGCAAGACGAGGGTAACGGGGGGGGGGGGGGGTGGGGTGGGGTGGGGGGGTGGGGGGGGTGGGGGGGGGGGGGGGGGGGGGGGTGGAGGGATAAAATTGTTAAAGAATGCGCTGATTTAGTTTTTTACTTTTATTTGTGCATACACATGTATGTGCATGCTCATGTGTGCACATGTGCATGTGTGTGTGTGTGTGTGTGTGTGTGTGTGTGTGTGTGTGCGCTATGTATATGTTGGAGGAAAAGCATCTTCCCAGCGTTAGCTTTCTCCTTCCTCCACAGGGATCCCAGGTATTGAAGTTCATCCAGTCTTTAGGCTTGGCAAAGATCACCTTTACCTGCTGAGCTCTATCAGTGGCCCCAGATAAATAATAT